>JAYKAV010000655.1:913857-941939 GCA_035582835.1 Phoebastria nigripes
CTCTACAACTACCTGAAAGGAGGTTGCAGCGAGGTGGGTGTTGGTCTCTTCTGCCAAGCAACTAGCGATAGGATGAGAGGAAATGGCCTCAAGTTGTGCCAGGGGAGGTTTAGATTGGACATTAGGAAAAATTTCTTTACTGAAAGAGTGGTCAAGCATTGGAACAGGCTGCCCAGGGAAGTGGTGGAGTCACCATCCCTGGAAGTATTTAAAAGACGTGTGGATGAGGCGCTTAGGGACATGGTTTAGTGGTCATGGTGGTGTTGGGCAGACAGTTGGACTCGATGATCTTGGAGGTCTTTTCCAACCTTAATGATTCTGTGATTCTAACACTGCTTGGACTATGTAAATAATGTAGTGGGTTACCTGACATACTGGAGAGAGACGCTTCTAGAGTTTCTCACCTCATCACATCTCCTGCAAACAKTTGGTAAAGGTCAGCTTCCAGGTTAGGCTGGTAACTGTCACTTTCTTCATTAGGCTTAAAAAGGTGTGTCTCTCTTCTCTGGTTTTTCTAATGTTCCAAAGAAATGAAGCTTCCCAGGAGAGTTACCAAAATTTTCCTCTTTCTTTGCTTTAATGTGTTTTGCCGTAACAGAGGTTGAGAGGTTTGCTGAGAACCCAGCCATTCTCCTTGCTTTTGGTAGGCTTCTGAGCAGGTTGCTGAACCCAATTCTGTGAATAAGTTATGCTGTGGTTTATTAGACTATCTAATAAATTGCAGTGATACAGACGTTAACATTTAATTAAAATCCCAACATACATAGCCATTCTGTATTCACAGGCAAACCTGTGTATTTAGTAAGAGTTTAAGACTGGGCCCTTGCTGGCTTGGTCCCAGCTTCACCCACTTCAGCTGAGCTGTGTTCTTGCTTCTACTAGCAGAAAAATCTGGTTTCCTTGCTGCCAAACAGGCAGCTTCAGTTTAGGATACATTTATTGTCCTCTGCAGTTCTTGAGGCTGCAGAATTGTCCTACTCCATGGGATATATTGTCCGATTTCTGCTCTGTGAAAGGAGGGAGATGGTGAGGAAGAGAAGAAATGAGAAGCGTCGTGCTTAGGAGCTTCATGGGTTTGCACTAATCCTGCTTTGAACACAGCAAAAGCTTTCTGCTTTTGTTCCAAGCCTGGTAATACACGTGAGTAAGATGCGTTTTGTGGTACCCATGTTGTCAGCCTTTCCATTACAACCTCCTATCTTAAGTTTTGTATTTTGGCCCTGAGTTTACTGCTCCATGCAAAGATGTGGCATAACCTCTTTCAGCCTACAGTGAACACTATTTTATCCACATTTTTCTTGAATTTGTTTACCAATTTGGGGTTTTGTTTTGTTTTTTGATTCAGCACCATGAACGTGATATTTTATGGTCACAATTGCAAGTCTAAAAGTAGCTTTGCATAAAATAACAAGGTGATGAACATTATTTTAAATGGTTAGAGCGGATTTCTGCTTTTATTTATCTATTTTCCCCAGTAGAATTCTGGTGGTAAGATTAAATGATGAAACATTGGATTAGGAATTGTTTGTTCAGAGGGATTTTATGTTTGAGCGCGTTAAGCATTGGTAATGATAATACATGACTCTATGCAGTGAACAAAACCAAACACAATTAAAATACTTTGTTGATGTTGGCAAGACAAAATTTTAGGCGTTCTTGGGAAACTTAATGGGCTGGCTTTCCTCTAGCTTTCATGTTTTTGCTTCTGGATGGGATGCACAAAAGTCCCTTTTGGTCGTGTAGATCTTTAATGTCCTTATTCTGTCTGTGTGGCTCCGAATTTGTCTAGCAGTGTTGCTTTAGGTTATTGTGTTTTGGTCATAATTGCCAGGCAAAAATAGTGTGGAAATACAAGGGGTATGCAGATAGGTTAATATAGAGCCAGGGACAAGTGTCCATGTAAGCGTGGTGGTTTGGGCTTTTTTTTTTTTCAGTTTGCAGGGAGGTTGAGCTTTTTGCATGTTTGTTTTTATGTATGATCAGTTAGCCCAGGATTAGGCTTTTTTGTTTGTGGTGTAAATCCTGCTCTTGGCCTAAAATGAATGCTAATTAGACTTCTGTACTTATATGTGCCACATTGCCTCAGCTCCTTATTAGTAAGACAAATAAAAGCACAGATGAGATGATATAAGAAAGTCAAAAAGAAACTGGGATCAGATCAAGGACAAACACTCTTGTTCCAAAATTATAAAACAGAGGAAGAGAGATGCTTAGAAAAGTTGGAAGGTGACACTTTAAATGTTTAAGCATGAGGATTTCCTTTTTGTACACCCTTAACTTGTAGAAGGRCATTACTGCAAGACATTACTGAAAACATTAACTTTTAATAGGCTTCAATAAAAGAAGCATTACCAAGAAAACCTTTATAGAGATAAGTGGTGGGTTTTGTTGTTCTTTGTTTTTTTTTAAGAAGTGGAACCTTTTAGAAAGCTGATTCCTAGCTCAGGCTTGGGAGTAGCTGGGTAGAAATTGATTAAAGGAATATTACTTTATATTGTCCGTCGTAGGGCTCCGTATGAGTACTTGGCCATCATTGGTACCAGTCATCACCTACAGGAAACGGAGCTAGGGGACCTTGTCCTACAGCAAAGGAACTGTCATATTTGTTATTCTTATGTAGGATCTGAGGAGAATATTTAGCCCAAGGTCTCCAGAAATCCCTGCCTTTCAGAGTATTGTGAGCTCTGTCCTGGCCAGAGTCCTGCTCCAGACTGGATTGCTCCTGGTGATGTGTACTAGTGCAATGGGAACTAACAATAGAAGAAGTAAAGCGGTAGTGATAAGTACTATAAAAACATGTTTTGTTGTTTGAATCTGTTTTCTATAGGAAATAGTAGTTATGCTCTATTGGGAGCATTGCAGATTCTTTTGAAGGAATAGTGTGGCCCCAAGAAAATTGCCGCCTTGTCCTTGTTGCAGAGTAGGCAGACTATTAGGTTCCTGATTCTTTTGACAGAATAACATGTCGTTTTTTTCATTAGACCTGATAGTTGGCCTGAAAACAGGTTTGCTCTCTTTTTCTTTTTTTGTTTCCCAGCTGCATTACTAGACTAATAAAAGCTATTACAAACCTTGCTTTTCATAGTTGCATTGATTTTTAGGATGATTGAACTTGGAATGCGATACAGTGAAGCACATTAAATTCTCATAAACCATTAATTCATGAAGTAGAGGTCATACAGAAAATAATAATGAGTTCAAGGACTGTGGTCAGTACCAATGATGGAATAGAAGAAAAAAGGTCATTAGCTGCTGAGTTGCGTAACAGGTTGCTTTGAGTTAGAGCAGCAGCTTTATTACCTTGATGAGCAATATCAGAAGAGGCTGGAAAACATCACTTACGGTGCAATGCTTTGACCCCAGTGGACTAGATGAGCTCTAACATCAGTGATTCTAATTAGGGATAAATGTAAAGGCATAGGTAAGAAATGGTGTTTGAGAAAATGGGGAGATGAACTGAGAGTTGTGGCATCCAGATGTCTTAACTGTGCCTATTTGTGATTCCCAGGGAAAGGATAGCACGTACTGATGAAGAGTATCTGGTTTTATTATTGAGTATAAACAATGTGACTTGATGTGCTTGAGTGTGGGGAAAAAACTATATGAGCTTGATAGAAGTTTTAGGTGTTTCAGAGGCCATGTCTATGGTGTGCTCTATCTTCTCTTGAGATAAAAATTTCATTAATCCAAGTTTTGATATAGCTTGGACGCAACGTCTGATTACATCATGATGGGGAAACTCCCCCTGCTCCTCAGCTACAAAGAGAAAATTATTGGCACTAAAACTGATTTATTACTACAGGTTGTGCTTAAAATAACTTTTATTACCATAGTGGCCATAATGTGGTAGAATTCTGTAGGTGTATTGATGTGGAAACCTCTGTGCTTTTCTTTGTAGAAGTGATTTCAAAAGGCTGCCTGATTTTTGTGCTTTCCTTGATAAGCAGAAAAGATTCAAGACCTTGCTGATGACGCAGTTTTGCAGTGTGGTCACAGAGTTAGGAAGGGTCAGGTTCAGGAAGGACTAACAACTGCACAGTTTTAAATTTATAATGTTCAGTCATTCACCTTTTGGCCATGGGTTTTCTTCGGAACTATCTAGTTACTGACTGCTCCTTCGTGCTGCTTCCCCATCCTTCTCCTTTTGAAGGGATTCCCTTTTTTCCAGCTTCCTTCCTCTACGCCTCTAGAAGTCTCACAAGACAAATGAGCTATAATAAATTTACACAAGGCAAGATTAGCAAATTTTCTAAACAAGTTTCTTTATTTGTTAAATTTCAGTATGAATACTGGGCATTATGTGTATGGTGCTTTGCCTTTCTGAAAAAAATAAGAGGAACCTGACTACAGTGAGACAGTTGCCTGGATTATTTCAGCTCTCATTTTACGAGAGGGCTAGCAAAGGAAGGACTTGATAGCAAGCAGCTGGGAAAGTTCATTTTCTTTGCTACTGAGGACAGCGGAGGTTTTGGTAGGCTCTAGTGCTGAGATATGCGAAGGATGGATGTTGTTTTACCCCAGTCYGTGCATATCCTCTTTGTTTCCCTATTTCATCTGGGTCATCTGGGTTTTTTTTCCCTTTGCTGAACTGCTTAAGGAAAATTGAGCAAAAAAGGTCAGCTGGAAGAACTAGCACAGTTACTTTTCACAGTCCAGTTTCTGCTGCTCTGAGCACCTGTGGCAAACAACGTCCTCTTCTAAGCCAGTAGTAGGATGAAAGAAAATGAAATAAATGAAATGTCTTTGGGTGGTGCAGGGGGAATGCAAACTATCTGCATGATGAACAGGGATATGATGGGTGTTTTTGCTACAGGGTAGTATCTGGAAATCGGTATTTAAAATGCTCTTCAAGTCACATCGAACGTGGTAAGTCTGGGAATCAAGGGCTGAGCAGCTCTGCTCTGAACACCCTTCAGAGCAACTAGAAAGACACCTTCCCCTTCTTGCATCCCCTGCTCCTTTCCAAAAAACAAATTATTTTTCTTACTGCTTTTTCCAATACCACATGTGATGCTTCCCACACATCTTTTAAGCTACATCAGTCCTTGTCAAAGGTCTGAGAGTCGATGTAGTTTTTAAGAGCATTCACAATCTTACGATCTCCCTTCGCGGGAATAGGCAGGGAATTTATGCTCGAGCTGCTAACATCCATGTGTCTGTTCCCCACTGCGATACCCTCCATGCGCATCCTTTTAAAGTCTGTAACGGTACTTGAAGACAGTAATCTAATCATCATGAATAATATGCTGCTCTCAGTTTTGTTTGCTTACTGCGTGCATCTAAAGAGACAGGTTTGTCTTCTGTAGTGCTAACAAGAAATCCTGGCTCTGTTGAAATGTAAGACTAATCATCTATTGACTTCAGAAAGGCAGAAACTTAACCATGCGAGTCTTTTATTAATAAACTCTCTATACTTCAATTTAAAAAATAATAATTTTAAGAATGCTACCAAGATATGCTTCTGGTACGAAGACTAAGGGTTTATATATGAATATATCTGCCAGTGTAACTTTTATGCACTCAAGTTTAGAAGCGGATCCAAGCTGAAAATATGAAAACAACTTTTATAAAACCTGAGACTAATATAAATTGTTTCCTATTTCAAAATAAAACAAAATAAAAATGGTACTGATTGGTTTTCAAATGAATAAACCTGATCCTTGCAGAGCTTGAAACCGAAACATTGTGGCAGGAGGAACCTAAAAGTAAAAGAGATTTCATTGTTCACCCTGCAAGAAGTTGAAGCTGGGAAAAAGGCAAAAGTAAACAAGGAAACGGTGACAAGTAAATAGACACTGAAATCATCTAACAGTTAGCTGTTAATAAATCAAGTCTGGCATTAATGTACAGAACCAAGGAAGGTATAAACATTCAAAGGGCAGTAATAATAATAATAATAAAAAAAACCCTATAGCAATTTTGAACTTCTGCAGCAATGAGGATGGACAACTTTTAGACATGTGACTCAGATTTAGGAAACTTTGTATCAGTATAAGTAACACGAAATACATTTTGCAGTTCTACTGTCTTTCCATCAGGTTTCTGTCTTTTTTTATATCCTTCCCAGTTCTGGGGGGTRTTTTATCAGTCTATTTAGGATGACTCTTCTACAGTGGGGTTGTAGTGCAGCATTTTGAAATGATATTGTTGAATATAATCTTTTAAGAAGTGTCTGACTTGTATACGAGTTGTGTGGAGGTTTCCATCTCTTTTGGCATTCTGCCCATTTCAGGCAAAATGATGCAGCATCTTAGCCCATGAGACTATGGGAAGAGATGGGCATTTGTGTGGCAAATATGACAAATATGCTTGTGGTACATTGGTGGGAAAAACGGTACTTCTAGTGGTTCTGGAAGTAGTTTTGCATTGTATGTTTTGTGAAATGAGGATTTCTGTTAGTCAAGAAACTTTCAAAAATGTACATGTAAACAGAAGTGTTGTAAAGTTAGACATCAGTGTGGGTTTTTTTGGGGCTCAGTGTCCTCATGTAGGGTAGAGGGTGTATATAATTTTTTTTAATTTTAAATCCATTACTATTTCTAAACAGGGTTTACAAAAACATCACTCTAAACGATACGTTGTCACTTTTGACCTTACCAGTATGCTTTTCTCTTTGCTTTGGCAAAGAAGCTTTTCCCTGTGGAATTACCCAACAGCTCCTGAAAGGCAAAAGGAGGTAAAAGCTGAGCTTGGGGTGGTTTGGGTTTTTTTTTTTTTTTGTTGTTTTATATTTTTGCTAGAAGACATATATGACTGATTTAGGAACAAAATATTATGTTAAATAAACTGGTATTTGATGACTTCAAGTTCTCTTTCCTGTGCTTCTTTACTGTCTCAACATGCTGCATCTCTTATGTCCACATTCTCAAACCCTGCTGGTGTGCATCAAGAGACTAGCATTAAAAAAAAAAGAAGAAGAAAAAAAAAAAAAAAAGAGTTGATTACAGCTGCTTAGAATGCTATGGAAAAAATGGTTTAAAAAAATGGTCCAAAAAAACCTGTTCTAGGCTGTTATTACTAATTTCACAGAGCAGCAGTGGTTCTAGGTCTGTTCAGGTGGCCAGTTCTACTCACTTTGAAGGGTGTGACTGTGCTTTTTCAAGACAAGGCTATGCCAAATTAATTGAATTTTTTTTTTTTTTTTTCTTCTTCTTAAGTAAGTCTGGCCAGGCCGCACTTACTTGGATTAAATACAAGCAGAAAGAAAACTCACATTGGTTCAGGAAGTTTGTTTTGTGGTTCTTTGGAAGAGAACATTCTGTCCCCTCTTTGCAAAACCAATACAAACAGTTTCTTGGCACAGACACTATTCTTTGTAGATACCTTACTTTAAATTATCTCTCAGTTATTTTGCAAGATTAAGTATCGCAGTTCCTATTTCCTGGATAAATTCTGCCTTGTATAATTGTGCTTTTACTTTGTAAGTCACATCTGCAGAGGTAGTTGGGCAATACGATTAAATCTTCTAAACGCTATTTGAGGTCTGTTGATGAAAGATACTGAATAATAGAAATCGTGATTATAAATTGTAGGATAGTAAAGGTTGTTTATAAAATAGCACTTATTCAGAAGTGGTTATATCTCATTGTAGAAATTATCATGTACATATGGGTTATGTGATTGTTGATGTTACTGGAAAAGAGCCGTAGAAGTACAGAGGAGCAGTAAAACATCCAGAACTGCGAGGGGTTTTTCTTTATTGGGTAGTTGAGGAATTGTGTGCGAGTTTCGTAGAGAGATGTCCTTTTCCCTTTTGTTTTACATTTTTAAAGGATACTATTAAGTTACTTTGGCTTACTAAAGGAGGACAATGTGTTTCATGTGCTTATATTAGCCATTTCTCACATATGAGGATTTGGCATGTGCTGCTGGAATTACGAATAAAAGCAGGGAAAGAAACCTGCTCTGTGCAACCTTAATCAAACAGGGAGCAATCTCTAGTGCCCTCTTTTGATAATATATTCAAGTGAAACCAATTAGGGGAGGATCTTAAGTGATGTTGATAGGTTATTGGACTGATTCTTCAGGTGGCCGTAAGTCCTACTGACTTGGGCTCTTACTAGAAGGGAAATGAAAGATACCTTGTACCTTGTAGGACGCAGTCCTACTTGTAGTAATAAATATTCCCAGAAAGTGAGAAAAGCAGACATATATGCAGTCTGAACAAATCTCTGCTGTAACAGCTTTGAACTGAGCTGAAGGTTTACACATGCATTCAGATGTAATTCTTGAGAAAGAGCTGAATTTTTTATTATAAAAAGAAAACCACACTGAAAAACCCCAACCTTGCGAACTTTCCATTTCCATACATTTAAATCCAAAGACTAAAGTGTTTTGATTGTTGTGTCTGTCTTATCTTTCTAGCAAAGCCTTTTTCCTATAATTAAGAGGGCATCAATTTTTCTAATTGATACCAAATCCAATCCAAGCCACCCACGCAATTATTTCACCTTCCCTCCCCCTCCCATCATTATCTGATATTTTGTTTGCACAGTCATTATTCATTAACTGTGTTCATGTCCAGGGCTGCAAACAGTAAAAATCACATTAGCAAGGAGGAGCTCTGAGACTCACCAGTGAAATCTGTTTTTTCCTTTTCTGTTTTACATTGCCTTTCAGATGAGAATCCCAAAACCTGTCACAAATTTTGGAGATAAGGAGGTTGGAAACAATGAATGTGCTAGTGGTTGGCACTTTCTTTTCTTAGCAGAATTCTTTAGTTCTTCCATACTACWGAGAAGAATTAAATTCTGTGTAAGAAGCTACTGAGATTACAAGTTACTATTGGAAAAAAGGTGTAGTCTGTCCTCTTTTTTACATACATACATATACGTATATATGGGTGCATACATGTATGCATGCAGCCAAGCCTATTCCCCTGTCTCAGAGCTTTATAGATGACCCTGTTTGATTTAGAAGTAACTTTTGAGCATGTCCCTTTTTCCTCTGGCATATCCTCAGGTGGCTGTGTCTGCTCCCTTCCCCTTTTGAGAGAGAGGGACCTACACACAAAGGTCTCGCTGTGATTGCTCCTGAGGATCTTTGGTCTGTTGCTTTTTCAATGTTTGACCTTGGTTCCTCTGAATTCARTGGCAACCCTCTCACACTGACCCAGGGTATTGGTAAGCATTGGATGTGCTACTAAACATACTTGGCTCTTAGAGCGCTCCTCATCACTTGCACTCGTATTTTATTAAGACGACTGTCACCTTTATCCGTGTTTTGCAAGGGAGAAAATGGGCATGGAGAGGTAGAGGGTCTTGCCCAAGGCCAGTGAGCTGGGAAGGGCCAAGGCTAGTGGCTGGGAAATGAGGTATGGATGGAAGGCAGCCCGTGCTGCCTCAGTGTGCTGTGCCCACGTGTCATTTCTTCCACCTGGGTTTCCTCGTCAGCAAGCCATTTATCGCCTAGCTTCCCTTAAAATATTAGAATTTTAAGTTTCTGACAGAATTAGGTGATTACCAGCTAAACCACCACTATAATCTGGTCATGTTAGTAAGCAACTTGATAAGGTTCAGTACATAAACTAGCTCAGTATACTACTTTGTATATTAATATGCAGCTACTGGATCAATTCGGATTGACTGAATTGACCTATTGCTGCTTGCCCTGGTACTGGATTGACTTGTTACTGCTTCTTCCTAATTCTGTTGCTATATCAAATCGATCTGTACTTTTTAATTATTTTTAATTGGATTTATCTTAAAATGGAAAACATCACTGCAGGGTTGGCCCTGTTAAGGGAGGGGGAATGGAACCTCTCATAGAAGTCACAGAATTGGGATAATGTCAAAATGATGTCCCAAAGAGAGTAACTCATATGAAAATTCAACTGTAAACAGGGCAGGTTTGGTAAAATTTGAAGGACTGGTCAGTGCCTGGGATGGTGCAGCTGTGAAGCTGGAAGCGACTTGTATGTACAACCAGGTTAGAATGAAGTGTTGGATATGACTAAAGAAATGAAATAGAGAAGGACTAAGCTTGTCTGAACTCTTGAATGTCAGATTCAAAATTGAGGGGTGGCAAAAATTTGAGGAGAAAATGGGAGAATACCATAATTGTCACCTAAAAACAAACAAACAAACAAAAACAAACAAACAAAAAACAAACAAAAAAACCCACCAGCATTTGCTGTCTCCTTCCTCTGCCTTTCATCTTGGTTTTCACCTTATTCTCTTATTCTTCCTTCCCTGCATCCTCCTTCCCCAAGCGCCCCACGGGTTTGTGGGGAGTTTTTTGAGCTGTCCCCAGTTTCTCTCAATACAAATGTGTTTTTTCCCCTCTCTCTCCCGTTCAGGCCAAGTGGCTGCTGGTGCCTTGTGAGCGCAACCCTGGGCTGTTTGCCCCTCGGCCACTGCTGAGTGCCGGGAGCGCAGGGGCTGCGCGGGCAGCAGTTGCTTCGCAACGGGGACAGGGATGYGAGGTGAGGAAGGGACTCCGCTCTCACCAATACCTCCATCCTTGGGCTTGAGCAAACTTTTACAAAATGTGTTTAGGAACACATTACGCTCTTGTTCCCTTTGGGTTTGCAGCCTTCTCAGCTCAGGTGCACGGCTGTGTAAACTCCTCACCCCACCCTTGAAGAGGGATCCAGCCCCAAACTGTGCTTGGAAGCAGGGTTTATGGTGGAGGTTGTCCAGGTATCCTGACTGTGAGGTTCCCGTTAGCTGTACAGAGGAGTTCTTTTTGATATTAATGGTATTTAGAAAGTCCACATGTTTGACAGTAGTGGATGAACTCTAATCAGAAATGTACTTCTCCCTCTCATGCAATAAGGGAAATCACATTTTAAGAAGTCAGCGCTTAGCAAGTTTAACTGATTGTATAATGCGCAGTGGAATTGCAAAGCTGAACCTGTTTCTTTTCTATTTTTTCAGTGATTTGTCCTGTTGGGCAGCTGCCTTCTGAGTGACTCTGAAGAGATGCCAGCCACTTGAGCTGAATCAAGCAGTGGCAGGGACAGCATCTACCCGGGCTGAAGTTTTAATCCAGGCACGTGGCATTTGCACAAGTGGTCACTGGTGAGTTGTATGTAAGCGCAGCTTCTCTCTCTCTCTGTCTCTTTAACAACTGGCACCTTGTTGCAAACTCTGAGTTTCTGGATGCAAAGACTCGCCTGCCTTGCTTGTTTTCCCCAGAGGGTGACTGACAAGCTTAGAGAAAATGAGAGTGATCCAGGTTACCAGCTGATCTTAGGAAATCCTTACTATTTCTTTGTGTGTTTATGAATTATTTTTTCCTCTCCCTCCACTGAATGAGTAACATCCTGCTGATGTCAAACTTCAAATCTGTAGCAGTTGGTGTGTTGTACTAGACAATATCACCGTGCCTTTTTAATCAGAGGAGGTTTTATAYCCTCTGCCTTAGCGCTTCATAGCCTGGAAATACAAGCTGTGGGGTTCCGATAACAGAAGTAGTGACTGGCTGCTGTCAGCATGAGGATGATTAAAAATGTGTGTGCGCGTGCTTGTTCACTCCCTTTCCAGCTAAATAGAAAATGAAACTCCCCAAAGCCTTTTATGTAAGTGCATGGGTTTGGTGTTTTTTTCCTGTTTAAATCTCTGTGTGGCTGTGCGCAGACAAACTTCATCCCCAGCTTCCTTTTGAAGATGCTTTGTAAAGAAAAGAGTGTGCTTGTTTTGACATCCAAAGCATGATTTTGTCTTGAGTTCAATACTAGACATACCTTCTCTGCAAAAGATAATAGCTAGCAATTTTATTTTTTTGAGGGGAAGGTGGTTTCCAGTCAGTTTCTCCCATCTGTGATTTTCCTTGATAAAACAATGGCAATCTGCTTCTTCCAGCAGCTGAAATGCTGTGATTCTTTGACAGCAAATGTGTGGAGCGCTTCCTTGCACCTTGGAACACCCTGCTTTATTTAAGACACTGTCATGCTGGGCTGACTGCTGTCTTCCCAGGAGTGTTGCACCAAGGAATTATTGATGAGATGCAGCCTGGTCTGCAAAGCACACGTTCGCTATTAAAAACAACATATGTGCCCTTAGCTATTGCTAATCATTTAAACATCTCTGTGAAATTTGGGGGAAGTAGCCCCTCTGTACAYGGACAGAGTCCCATTAAAGCATTGGAACAATACAGCTCAGCATCAGATACTGAATCTTCCTGTGAATAGCAGAGTTGAAGATTGGTGCTTTACGCAGAACYGCTTGAAGTTATCTTCTTGAGAAGGTAGAAGGAGCCCCCTGTAAGGATGGGTGCGGGAAGGGCAATACACGTCCTGGGCTCTTGTCCAACTCTTTCAGGTTTTTACTATGTTGTTAAGAGCGCTCATTGGAATATTTGGACAAAAACCTGGAGGTCAGTGCCATACTGAAGTGTACGTGCTAACTTGATTAGCAGCGSAGTTGAAAAATTACTCTGGCCCAAAAAATTATGAGGGTAATTCTGGCTTTATGCTGGAAGAGGCAAAGGCAGAACAAGGAACTCAAGTACATTATTTCAAGGTCCAGTAGTCCATTAAACCACGCTAAAACAAGTAGGTTTTAATTAATAGAAAGTTTGGAAAAATAAGTTTGGTGCTATTGTCAAGTATCCATTGTATTTTTGCAAGTTGGAAGATAGCTGTCCTTAAGTTCCCCTCATCGTCATTACCGCTGCTCTTCCCACTTCAGTTCAAGCATAACAGCTGCTATCTTGGGAACTGCTGAAGGTAGACGCAGTTCCTTTGTACTGCTTGAGAACTCTGAACCCCAACACTTAAATAATGTAACAACTTTAGTGCTCACTCCAGCAGCTTTGGAGGAGAAAGGTTTTAAAATTGTTGCCATTGATTTTCTGGGTGTGTAGAAATAGAGAAAGCAAGGTAGTAATTGAAGCCATGTTTTTTATTTAAAAACATTATCGCTTGGGTAGGTGCACTTTTTTCACCAGTAAGTGTTTTCAATTATTAGAAGTTAGAGACCACAGATTTTCTAGAAGCCTAATAATTTCATGTAGACAAAATTATTCTCTTGCAGTGGAAGCATGTCTATGTCTTGGTCAGGAAGGTCCCAAATTTAAGACTAGTTGCTGTCTGTGGTATCTGTGGTCCCAGTCTGACTCACAAGCCTGAATGCCAGCATGGGGGAGAAAGCAGAAACCTTTGCTCCCCTGTAGCGTGGGTGGGAAAGCATCTCCATGTGGAGACACTTCTTTCGAAACCCAAGATCATCAGGAAGGTACCTTGAAAATTCACTGCACAAATAAAGATTGAGTCAGCCAACGCCTGCTTATCACGTCAAGTAGTGATTACACCATGACGTAAATCACCTTGTGCTATGAATACATCCAATTTGATGGGTTTGCCTATGGCTGCACTTAGGAAATGTGTGTGAGCTCACATGCAGTTTTTTTTCTATTTCTGAGAGCACTGTAGGAATAGAGCATAGAGCTTCAAGTGCAGCGTACGTGGATAGTGTCCCGCACTTGGGGTTAGATGGCGTTTTGCACTTTGCTTTCAATCCCGCTCTATTGTTTTTTGCCACCTGCAAATGCAGTGTGCTCTTTTGAAACTGCAGTTTGAATCTTTATTTGTAACCTGAATTTTCTCATACTTTTTTTTTATTGATCTTTTTCTTTTTTTTTGCATTTCTAGTTCTTCTTAATTACAGACATCCTTTGGTGTCAGAGCAGTATTACACCAAAGTGATTGGCTAATACAAATAATACAAATATTGCAGAATCAGGTAAATTAACCTCCTGCCCCAGATGTTTGTTTATGTTGCTGGGATGCTGAAATGCACTGACAGAAATTGCAAACCATCATAAGCTGCAAATGATTAATGGTCAGGTATCAATGATTATTTTGAAAATTAAGAAAAATGTTAGCTTAAGCAGTTGAAATAAATCAAACCACTTTCTTGTTAGTATACATTTTGCTTGGATCCATGGAATCACTGAAGCTAGATGGGTATTTCTGGTGGTTTCACTACAGCAAAATTTAACTTATTTATCGATGGGAGTAAATGGGACTTAACCTTTGAGACTTCATGATATCTGCTCCAATCACCTGTGTTTTCCATTTAAAAAATAAAATTCCTAGGAACCATTGGGGTTTTTTTAATCCTGTATTTCAAAACACGTGGGTACCCTATCTTTTAAATCCTGAAGGTAGGGAAGGCATTCTCACATCAAGACCTGGCTGCTCAGATGGGGGATTTGCTTTTGGAGAAATAGAGAAATCTGGGCATTTTGAGTATTGTCATTGCATGTGGTGTGGCTGCTGATGCCCACGTGCTCCGCTCTGCAGGTGAAGGATCAGTGTCACGAATGAGAGCCACATTGCTTGCCGAGTGTTGACAGCTTGTCATTAGACAGTGTTTTTTCCTCCTGGCTTGTAGTTGAAAAGGTTTAGAAATGATCATAATCTCTTTCCTCAAGTCACTCGGGGAAGCATTGGGGTTTGTTCTTTCCAGATTCAGTCAGAGAAGAGACACTCTGCTTTTCCTTTGTGCTGAGTTTACAATTATTTTACTGTCTCGGTCAGATTTTCTTAATGTATCCAAAATCATTAAGCTCCTGCAGAATGAAAGAGGGTGTGAAGAAAAGGAGTAGTGAGGGGAGAGGAAGGAAGAAATGGTAGTTAAACAGGTTGGGGTTTTTCTTGGTTTTAGGTGGGGTGTTTATTTTACAGCAGCTATTCCTGGTACGTAGGAGAGGGTGCGGGGAAGGTGGGGTGATGGTGGGTACCTGTAATATAGTGTGGCATTTGCTCAGCCATGTGGCAAGAAGGAATTGTACATCAGCCAGTTCTTCTCTGTCCTTTTAACCGGGGCTATAGAAGAATTCTTTTGTTTAATGTGTAAGTACGGCCATTCTCTGCTCTGGGCATGCATGCTGGGCTGCTGAAAATTTAAATTGGGAAATGAGATCCAATGACATAAAACCAAACCCAAGCAAATAAGACCCCTGTAGGGTGCAGGCGRAGAGCACCCTTCATCCTCTGTCATCAGAGGAACAGGGCTGTTTGAACTGGTTTCCACCTTTGTTTTGAGAGGTTGCTGTGGTGATGAATAACCTTTGCGGAGGGTGTGTGAGCAAGAGTGCGCGTGTGCCTTGGTTCTTGCATATAAAACAATGCTGCTGAGCTCACGGCTTTTCACCCCCGCATCAGAGCATGTATCCTGGCAATGGTTGGCTGCTTCCCAAAATGAGTTAACTAACAAAACTGTTGTCTTAGAGCTAGTTATTGACACGGTGTTCATCTATTGATTGCTTCCTCACATTGCTTTCATACCAGGTAGCAGGAGACGGGGTGATGGCAAAGCGGTAGCTTTTTTCCATTGCATGGAAGGGGAGTTGCAGGGTAGCTGGTACACCTTATTTGCACAAGCTTATGACACCTGAGCTTTGTCTTGTTACCTGGGCTTGAGGAAGGATAGTAGGTAGAGAAATACACTGACAAAGGTAGTCTGTAGAAGGAAAGAAGGGAAATGCTATTACCTGAGAGGACTTTCTTTTTTTTTTTTTTTCCCCTACTATTGCAAAGATTACACTTTCTATACTGAGGAAAAAACCTGGGGACCGTCTGTGGGTTAGTATTGTTTCTTTTTACTCTCCATTTGTCAATAAATATTACAACAAATTATTATTAAATTTACTGCAGCTCAAAATAGATGAGTGTGTTTTTCATACTAAGATACGAAAATCTGATGTAATAACTGCATATTGATACAAAAGTGACTGTGTGAAAATTAGAATATATGGATGAATATTCTACATGAGACTYAGGTGCTTTCTTCACAAAGTTGCACTGGTACAAGTATTGTTTGATGGTACAGTTGTCTGAAGATGTTATAAATATCACTCCTAGGTAAAGAATTGCCTTCAAGAAAGTCTTGGAAACTTTATTTGTTTGCCCCCCTGCTAGAAAACCCTAGCAAGGGTTGGCAAGAATGAATTACCATCTGAGGCAGCTTGTGGAGAATTTTCTTCCCTGCATATTACCCTTGTTCCCAATGTCTGTGAAGCTGCCCCATACATAACTCGTAGGAAGTACTCTGGGGAAAACTGAGTCACTCAGAGATGATCCAGTGGCCATGACAAATACAGTGAAGTTTAAAATGTCTACTTTTGCTGCATAATTCCTGAACTTTTAAAAAAACAAACAAACAAACAAAAAAACCCAACAAAAACAAAAACAAAAAACCCTAAAAGAAACAACCAACCAAAACCAAACAAACAAAAAACCCCAGTCTGAATTACTCAGTTCTGTATCAGCTCCCCATCTCTTCAGAGACCATCAGAATTGGTCATTTCATTTGTGAGGCTATGTACTTTGAAGGTTGTCTTGTTCTTAGCTGCAGCCATACTGAAGGATCAGAGAGGAAGATGAAAACGTTTTAAAAGCAGTAAGGCCTCTCGCAGTATTTAAAGTGAAGGTGGCGAAGGCAGAGTGCGTGGCCCCCTTGCACGACTGATGGGACTTCTTGCTGAGTTAAAGCAGTTGGGGAAATAACCCCCTCTCCCTCCAGCAGTTTTTTGAGGCTTGTCATCTTGAAGTTTTCCCCAGCGCAATTTAAACATGCTGTCAGATCCCTTTAGTGGCTCACTTAGTTAAAATCACCTTCAGTAAGGAGTATTTAATTACGTCTTCTAATACCTTATTCAGGCTCCCCTCCTGGATTTTTGAGAGTCTGGAGAATGCCGCTAATAGACTGGAGCCAGCRTTTACAGGAATAAATTAATAGCAGTACCATAGCTGTGCTTTTTACATCTGACACATTCTCCAAGGCTAACACCGCACCTCCCATACTTCTTCAAATTCATTTGTTCCGTTTCAGTTCAGTCTTTTGAAATATTTTGTGATGAATGAGTTCACTTTACAAGCTGGTGATCAGCAGCAGCTGTTCATAGTCATGCTTTAAATTGAATCCATCTGTCAGTGGGCTCTTTAAAGTGCGAGTTTCACATTGTCAGGAGACCTGATTACACCAGAGCAGTATCTGGGTGCTGTTTGCCAAAAAGAAAAGAAAAAATCAAAACGAAGTGTGCTTGGATGGGCTCTGGGATACCCTTGCAGTTTCATCTGTAGAGCCGTGATTTAGCGTGCTGAGAGGAGAGCAAAGTGGCTACAAGCCGTACTTTTGCACTGACGTGCAGGTAGGTGTTCAGATGTAGGCTGAAATTAGGAGATGACCTGCAGCAAGCTTTGTAGAAACCATATGCAGTGCTTGCTGCTTGTTTTTTAATTCTCACACTTTGATGAACCTCATCACCRGCTCTTTACATTTTTTGGTTGTAGCACTGGGGCAGATTAATGTTCTTCAGAGGATGAGCTGAAGAGGAAAGGCTTATTCAAATCAGCAAAAGGAGACAACACTGCTTTTTTTTTTTGCCCCAGTACACATGCATTATTTCTTATTTTCATTTGTAACTAGAYGAGGGTGAAATGTGTCTGCTGAGGCTATTTTGCAAACTGCATTCAAGGCAACATTTGAGAGCAACAAATGGTCATTTGCTGACTGCATTAATCGTTCTCATAATTTTATGTGAAATCTTCGGTCTGTAATGTTCTCTGTAAATTACATGCTGGATATGGAAACCAGCTGATTCATGGCCTGCAGTCCGTTGGTCTTATCCACAGGTATCTTCACATGTTTTCCTTCTCCCGAGTTTGTTCCTCACCAAGACTTTTGTGGGGAGGCCTGGGCTTGTGCTGGGATGTGTGTATAGCTCTGTGGAAAAGCATTTCTTACCAGCAGAAGCTTATTCACCAGAGTACTGCATGTTTACCCAAGTATGTCATTTTCATTATATCATTTCACTTGAGGAAAGAAAACCTTCCTTGGAGGAGCAGAACAGTGGTACAGCCTCCTTTGCCACTGGAAAACTCTTATTTTTGTAGTAGGAGAGCCATGTTTTATTTCTAGGCTCAGTCGTGGTCTCCAAACACAGAGACTACCCTTTGTCAGTGGTCAGATAAACGTCTCAGCAGCCCGCAACACCCGCAGCAGCAGGAGACCTCACGCAGTGCGTGAAGTTCGCCCGAGTTTCTCTGCCATAAGCTGCTCCGTCTCTTTTTTGCTGTTGCAGTCTGCCAGCATCGCTGCTCAACAGTGCAGCTGCATCGCTGCTGCATTCCTAGTGCGAGTGCCAAGCCAGCACTTTAATTAACACTAAATTCAGTGCTGGCTGAAGCATAGAGGAGTGGGGGGGACGGGAAATACAACAAAACAGAACACCCAGACTGACTTTGTGAGCTTGTATTTTATGTCAGTCAAAGCTAGTACAGTGTCTTTGAAATGAAGTGTCCAATATCATATTATAAGAGAAGAACCTCTTAGCTTTTCCTTAACATAGAGAAAGCCGCACTGTGTATACCAGAGCCTATTATTGCTGTGTGCCTGATAAATACAGATGATTTTTTTTTTTTTTTAAATGGAGACTCATTAACGTGTTCCACATGCAGATGGTGAGAATTGCACATTGAGTGAAGAAATTGATTGATGTTGGCTTGTGTTAAGAAAATATGGCTGACAGAAGGAGTCAATACATGCTCTTTTTTTCCTTTAAGTGCATTGTTTTTCCTGCATGTGTTTAATCAGAGAATTTAGCAGGGGAATGCCCTTGCCTAATAGCTCACAATATCTTGTTATCTTCCTTTAAAATACTTAATAGAGTTAAAATACAGTTATTAAGATCTGGCACTCATTTGAACGCCCACTTGGGACTTTGTATTATAAACAGACAGTATCTGTAAATTAGCT
This sequence comes from Phoebastria nigripes, assembly GCA_035582835.1. Lineage (NCBI taxonomy): Eukaryota > Metazoa > Chordata > Aves > Procellariiformes > Diomedeidae > Phoebastria > Phoebastria nigripes. Next base: position 932,565 of record JAYKAV010000655.1, read on the forward strand.
GCAGACACGGAGTAAGTATTCGGTCCTTCACCATTTAACCTAACAAGCAGTAAAAGCTGTGCACCAGTGAGCAAGTGAAAAACCTTGTTCTGCAAACCCATAAAACCCATAGACAAATGTGTCCCTCCTCTCTGGGAGCGCCCAGACCTCTGAAGACTGCTGGGTTCTGATTTCAATTTTTCAAACTTTGCAAGTTGGGCCTGAACGGAGGGATTTGGCAGGAGAGGAAAGAGGAAAACTCTTCTTTCCCTTCCCACATAGAGAAATGGAGGCGAACATGGAGAGGACGCTGAAAGGGATGGGCTTCCCGCATCAGGAGGAGCTGTGCGGTGCGACGTCTCCGTGAAGGAGCTGAGGGATGTCTGTGCGCAGCACCAGCCTGCTCGGCTCTCCCGCGTCCTTCTCCAAGCGTGCCAAGCCCACCGCTGTGCAGGTATTTGAAGAGGCAGCATCGATATCTAAGAGGATTGTGAATGAAATTCTCAATACCTTGTYGAGACTGCACTGATCATTAAGGATGAAATGATTAATTTTTAAGACCAGGTTCTTTTCCTTTGGCTTTTACAACTGTTTTGAAAAATCAGCTTTTTGGCACCATGGTATCCTTTAGGCAGAAAAGCTGATTGGTGTTTGGGCACTCTGTATCTTTAGTTTCTCACTTGAAACTAGATGAGTAATATATTTTGTGAATATCTGTGACTGAATACAGGTTTAATGTTTATGTTGCTGAGATAAATTCATAGCATGAGCGGCATGATTAGTGCTGTGTAAAATTTTAAGTTTTTTCTGATTTTTATTTTCATGAGTATTTGTGAGTAACATTCTAGTATCTGGTTTAATTTTTTATCAGGTGTGCACAGGTATCTTGTTTCTGGAAGTGCAGAGCTGGGATTGGGGTAAGGAACAGACAGCGCTGACTGAAGAGTTTTGTAATCTCTCTTACTTGCTGCAATTCTTGGTGAAGGTCTGAAACTGTAATGGTTGAGCCAATAAGGATGTGATAGACAGCAAAACATTTTGAAATTGCTAGCAACCCAATTTCCATGTGGTACATCTCAGTAGGTAATCCTATGTCGGCGTTATTACAGTTCCTCAGTTTATATTGTAGCTATTATAGCAGAAGCTGAAATACTCTTTGCTATCATTTGGAGATGGAAATTTCTTCCATTTTATTTATTTATTTAGAAATTCTATATGAAAGATCTGTTAACATACAGAAAATGTAAAACTATGAAAATGTTTATTGTTGCCAATATCTTTACCTACAAGATTTCTTCTTAATGCAGCCTAGGTTATAAATGGGAGAGTTTACTTTTTTTGGAAATCCTTTCAGTAAGTGAGGTGAAATATGGTCTGCTGTAAGCCATGCAGAATTCCTTACTGTTCCCTACTGCATCTGGGAAGACTTGTTTAGAGGGAAAAGTAAAAGACTGCTCTGTGCTATTTGTTCGCATACAGTATTCCCCAAAAGCACCATATAGTAGTATACTGTGTAACCAAATAGCATCTGTCATGTAGTAGCAATAAGCTAAAGGTTACACTTGGTTCCAAATGTAAGTATCCAAAATTAAGTACAGTATTGGATACTTAATTACCAAGTTTATTTACCTGGAGCCAATTTACTTTGATCTCCTCCATAGTCAAATGCTACCGTGTGAAATTTCACTGGGCCATACGAAATTTACTTTTTTGGTGGCACGACTGTTTTGGGTGTGCAGAGAAGCTGCTGCAGATTGCCACTTCGCTGAAATCCTCAACAGCCAGCTAAATACCGAGTTGTAGCTGTTTGTGCTTGTGATGGTGTGTATGTGTTTTTTAGAGAGAGACACAAAACCATATCCCTTTCCTCTATAGCTATCATCTGCTTTCTTGTATTTGTGGGCAGTGTATGYTAAGTAACTAGGTAGCTGCCTTAGGAATTATCTGTTGTTTTCCTTTAAGGAGAGGAACGCACGCTTGTCGTAGTCGGYGTTGTGCCGCTTGCTGTTGGTCTCCTCTCTGCAATGGGTCACTCAAACGCATGTACCAGTCAGTAAGAGAGGGCATGGGTGGCTGAATCACACTCTGTGATTTCAAAGAATAGCCACTTCCCTGCTGGCGTAATTTGCATTTCACTCTTCAGCTGTTCTACAGTTAGGTCAAGGCAAACCTGCAATACCGGCTTTTGTGGCACAGGCCGCTCTGTTTGAAGCTGGGTATGTGGCAAGGCATCATATTTATTACCAAGCTCCTAATATCCATCCGATTTCATCCCTGTCGGTGTCCTTTCCACGGCTTAAGAGCCCTTGCTAACATACCGTAGCGCTCACGCAGGTCATGCAACGTGCACCTCGTAACACAGAGCTGCACTGATGTTTTGTCTTCTGTGGCTGAACAGCATTTTGGGCAAAGAGGAGACTGCTGTGCTACTTTCTTGGTATACTTAATTGCTGATAAATAGGGATCTGATTCAGCTGACAGCTTACACCGTATTGATATGTTCCTATGAAATTGTGTTGAGTAGGGTTATGTGCTCCCCAGAGAGCTTCAGGAACCCAGAGACTTTGGCACCTGCCTGTTTAGAGGGAGGTGCAGCTGGTGGCAACTAATAATTCCTATAATAGAGGTGAAGTGCAGAAAAGTATTGTCTGTATAGCAAATAAGGAAATGCAAATTCCTTCTGTGAAAAGGAAGAGTAAAGTTCAGGATACTGGCAAGATGTTGATACACCTGTACAGCWTTACAACATTGAACTGCAAGCACCAGTTGGAGGTTTCAGTTTTTGAAGAGGAAGGGTATCGCGCTCTCTTCTGTTTCCATGCTGATCCCTCTGCAGGGTGAGGAAGGAAATTTCTCTGTCTGAAATTCTTAGTAGRGGTCACAAAGATCACCTGCTTTATATTGTGGTCAACCATGGAGAGTTGCTGCTAACAGATGCAAAATATTAAAGCAAATGTATCAAACGTGAGTCATTATGGTTGTCTATTGCAATGATGGGCTCATTTTTTTCTTATTTCTTGTCCCATTGCTTTTCTTATTTAAATAAAGCTGTTGATTTTTCCTTCTTGTGTAAATGAATTTTTCTTATAGTTCTTGCTCATCTTTTCTCTATGCTTTAAAAAAAAGAAAAAAAAAACAGAATATTTCTTCTACAGGTGCTAAATTGCTTCTCATTCTTCTTATTCTTGTTTGGAGAAGAGGAGGCCCAAAGAAATTCAGACCAGAACTCTTTCTACTTATTATTGTTACTTGACTTCTTAAAAACAAAACAAAGTGGAAAAAAATACCCTTTCTACCATGTGGCCATTTAGAAAAGCAGTGTCTCATTTTAAACTAGTTCATTGCCTAATGGACTGTATTATTAGGAAAGAAAAAAAAAAAAAATTAGAAAAATCTTCCTCTGTGCTGTCATTGAAGGTGTTTAGAATGACACCGCTCATCTTTACTCATAAGGATGTATTTTTTTCCCATCACTTAAACATTTTCAGTTAAACATGCTATTTAAATTCATTATTGGTATGGAAAACACAATTAGTCAAGGAGCTGCAAGCCACAGTCCCCTTTCCCTGCTCCCTCCCCCCAGTTAGTTCCTCCTTTCTGTATTTCTCAGTGCTCCACATGCACGTGTGTGTGTGCGGGGGAGGGAATCACTTTCTSTCCTGTCTCTTCACCGGGCTTATTTCCATTCTTTGCTAGCAAAGACACTCCTGTTATTGAACCAGCAAAACCTTTCAGGTGCTGTTCATAACTTATTTTAGAGATTAGGTTTGCTCCCATAGGTGTTTGTAAGTGGAAGGAGTTCCTGAAATCTGTTGCTGTTCTGACACTCCACCTTTGGTTTGAACAGCTGCTCTCTGCTCTGGGCTTTTCCTCAAAATTACGCAGGTGAGCTCAGTACTTCCCAAGTGTTTTTAACCAGCCCTTTAGTCTCCTGGCTTTGGTACCTAAGACCTGGGTGGCCTGGCAAAGCGAAGCTTCGGGTGTGTGTGCCTTGCCTGACTTTCTGTTGCTTCCAGGACATGCGCAGCCTGTCGCTTGGTGCTCTGAATTGTTCCATGCTTGGGTGTTAGGAGCTACGTTTGCTGTTGAAGTAACAGACCGTGACCGTGTGCCGTTGGGAGAAAACGTGAGGTGAACTTTGTGGTTTACGTAGGAAGCCGTAGAGGTGGAATCGAATTATATAATGCTCGTGATGCTCACAAAAATCACTGTAGAAAATCCCTTTGACAAGTTTGGTAGGGATTTAATAGGTGCAGTTGAAATGTTATGGGATTCTGGCATAATACATGCTAGTGATCTTATGTGCTCGATATTCGTTATCAACAGTGTTCCGAAATATATGCATTGAGATTTTTCAAAGCAGACTAGAAAACATAATTCTGCAAGGAGTATTCATTTCACTAGGAATTCTGGCTGTTCTCTATTCTGCTTTGAAAATTTAGATTTTTTTTTTTTTTTTTTTTTTTCTTTATTCTTTCAAGTTGCATGCTTAAAAAATGGCAATAAGTAGGCAAGTGTACCTTTTAAAAATCCTTATTGTTTGTGGTATCACAGCATAATAAAATTGACTTTGGTCATAGGGGCTTTGAAAAGACTGCAATAATTGTCTAGATGTTTACCTTGTAAAGCTATGTTCTTTGGATTGAAATGTACAGCAATTTAGTGTTTTGTTGATACTAAATTCATGGTTCCTTCAGTTAAACTACTGTGAGTAGCCATACTTTGATTCTCTTCTTCCCTTTTGCAACGGTATTCACCGTTGTAAAATTATAATGCGATGGGTAGATGTTGCACAGAAACGAGGTAACCCTTTACTTAATAAATAAAGGAATTCTTGGTTAACGCCCTTGGAAAACTCAATGAGAAAATTCATACAATACCTAACTCATAAAGAGCTTTGCTGATATGCAAAGTTATTTGTCATTTAGGGAAGAGGTAAAGCAGCGTCTTGAGTGTCAGTACTGCCTGACTCTGTTAATATTTTTTTTTTTTTTGGTGGAGCTTTGAAAGAATGTATTATTAACTATGAAAGAATGTGTTATTTGCTATTTGAGGATTTTAATGGTTTTGATTGTCATTTGTCAAAGTACGTAACAAAATTAGTGCGTGGTGTACAACATTGATAAATATTAGACTACTGGCCCTTTGACCATTTATAGCTTATTAGTGAAGTGTCTTGTAAAAGATTACTTTTGTGAGAATTTAAAGCATTAATATCACCTATACTTTGTAGACCTTCAGAATCTAATTCCTCTGAGATGATGAAAATATGATTATCCCAGCAATATTAGGCTTCATGTCAAGTTATTTTCCTGACACCAAACTACAAGGTTTACACACTTTTATTTTGTTGATAAAATAGTGTCCAGCTCAAGTTGATCTTAGCTGTGAGTACACAATCTTAATCCTAAGGATTTCCTTTCTAAGGGTTAGGATTTTGTCCCAAAAGTAATGAAGCATGTTGCTTCTAACAACTTTCAGTATGTAATAAAGGCTTAGAGGCAATGTGTAGACTTGCAAGCAGATGCTGCAGTAGAMGACTTGTTTTGAGTTTTGTATTGAAGGAAAGAACTTGGCTTAAATCTGATCTGCTGTTTGGGTTTTTTTGTTGTTTTTTTGGTTTTGTTTGTTTGTTTTGGGGTTTTTKTTTTTTTTGTTTTTGTTTTTTTCACTGGTGGATATATCATTTGTAATCAACCTGAAATTGTTTTTGAATAGTGAATCGCTTGTTTTGAGTGCTGTACTAAAATAAAATAATATTTCCGTACTAAATGTCACCTGGAATTGTCATAACCATTGAGAGAGGAGCTACAACGCCAGCCTGTGGTGAGAGCAGGCAGGAATGTTTCTGGTTTTAGAGGTTGGGAAAAGGAGTCACTGAGAGATGAATTAGTGAGGGTCCACAGTGAATCCATTTAAGGGGGAGAATGGGACACATCTTTCTTGAAACTTTTTTTTTTTTTACGCAAGATAACCTGTTTTAGGGATGATGTGTGCAAGTGGGACTGGGACATCTCCAAGGTGGCAACGAGTAGTAGAGATGCCTCTGGTCTAGGAAAAGTCCTGAAGCGATGCCTGCACTTTTGTTGAGCTGTGACCACGGCATATGTGACGCTTGCTGTTGTTGCAGGAACAGCTTCTGTTTCAGCTCAGAGCAAATCAAGTATCAGTGGTACCGAGTGAGAAGTAGGAACGTGCAGGGCCTTTTCTCTGAGGGCTTCTCTGTTAGCCTAAGAGATTATTCAAATGTTTTCCCGTTGACTTGGCGCAGTCACTGGTTTCAGCTGTAACCTTTAAATAGGACTTAAGCCTGTCAATAGATACTGAAGATAGCTGTGAATTGGGAGGGAGGAAGAGGAGCTCTTTTTAAGAGGTGATGTGGAGCTGTGGGCCACAGCCCTACTGGGACTGGGGAAGGAGGGAGGTAAGACAACGCGCCCTTCGGAAAGGAGTGTAACGTTGGTTTGGATGAGTGTGGGTGCAGTGCCCGCGGGTCCCTGCAGTGGCTGTCTGTGTGCAGCTGTCATTTCCCTCTCATTAATGTCTGTTGGTGTTATTGCACTCATGGCAGAATGCAAATCCTACATAAGGAGTTGGGAGACAAAGCGTGAGGTAGAACTTTTCCTGTAGCAAAAGGAAGGGGAAAAATATACCCCAAATGCCCCCTGCCTCCCCAGAACAAGGAGCGCAGGAGGGGTGCATGGGGGCACAGGTGTCGTGTGCCTGATACGGGGTCCGGTCTCTCAATCCAAGACCCCACATAGTTTTCACTCTTCCCTGCTGTTTCAGTGGATATTGATAAATAGTTGTGACCAGTGCGGATGATGCCTAGGGAGCTGCATGTTGGGTTTCATTTTGCTGTGTCCGTGACAGTGACAAAGGTGACTTTGAGATCAAGAATTTTTTGGCAGCTTAGTTAAAGGTCCTGTTGACTTTTACCTCGACTACCTTTCACCCATCCCTACAGCAGTACTCAGAAAACACCCTTTGCCAGCCTCTATCTGTGTGTTTAATTTGAGCTGAGGAAAAAAACCCACCTCATTTCTCTCGCGCTCTTACTTTAAGCCATATAACACCGACCAGCAGAGAGTTTTGCACCAACCCAGGCTTCCTAAATCTCCTGCAGACGGCCGGGTTGGCAGCCAGCCGGGGTAGCCTGCTCGTCTTGCCTGAGACCCTCCCGTCGGGGGCGCGGGCGGGTGGTGAGTCAGGGCAGCCTGCAGCCGCCCGGGCTGGCACCTGCCGGAGCTGTTCCTGGCTCTTAACGACGTTATTTGGGAAGAYGATCAAGGACTTAAAAGTAGGAAGAGAACAGCTGCCCATCCCATAGAGGCAAGGAAGGGGCTTCTGGTCCCAGAGCAGGAAATACATTTCAGTGGATTCAGGTATGTTTGCTCTTAATTTACTGTTTGTTGCTTATGTTTCTCCAATAAGGTTTGCTTTTTTTTTTCTTTCCTAACTGGAAGTGGTTGGATTAAAGTACTTATCAATACATTCCTGACCAATAAGAAAGGCCTAAGTCCAAGGTAATTTATGACACCTTGTTCAGCCTATATCTTGCTGCATTCCAATAATAGAAACTCTTTCCAGAATGTATGAAGCACTTTGTACTCTGATCTTGTGAGCTGCAGAGACAGGGTTATGGCTGGTCCACTTACCTGTAATCATGCTATCTTTCGCTCAGTCATTTTCGTAATGAGAAAGTTGAAAATCATGGTGGTTTTGTTTTTTAAGTTCTCTTGCTGAACTGAACTTTGAGGACTGTTTCGTGTAGTATATCCTTTACTGTTTGCAGTGGAGGAAACACGGGTGTTAGTTTGATAAAGCTACCAACCATTGCTTTCTTCTCACACAACTAAATTGCCAGAGGACAGCAAAAAAGGGTGCCACAGGGTGGGAGAAAATCATACGTGAGTTTTGAGCAATGGTAGGTTAGGTTTGGTTCAGTAGCTGTATGATTGGGCAGTCCCGAGATTGGGGTTTTGAGAGTCCCTTTGTGCTCTGGGGTTATTGTCACAGGGCAGTGACTCACAGATGTAAATGTGGGGCCGCACCTATATTGTCACCAGCTTTGGTCCTGCTGGGGAGGAAGAGAGGAGCAAGTTGCGTCCAAGTGCCAGGCTGTTTGCTCAGAAAGGAGGGCTGTAGGGAGGTGGGACAGAGGGATGCTCCCAAGTACCYGCTCCCCATTTCCTAGGAGGGAAAGTGGCAAACGGGGCAGGAACAGCTCACCATCTGGAATCAGCCCATGAGAAATTAGTGGAGCCACRCTGAACTGAACGGCAGTATTACTCCACTGTTTTGGCAGTAGCCCTTTTAATTGCACTAGATTTTAATTTTTTTTTTTTTTGTAGTGTTTTTTTTCCCAAGCACAAGATCCTGCCTTTTGCCCAGTTTGGCTTCTCAGTTTATTTGCTAGAAGCAGTCATTTCATCCTTCGGATGTCAGTGTGCTGTTGGATATTAATGTTTGACGTTCAGAATTAAGTCATCTAATTAAGGAGTGGGTTGACCACGTAGTCTGTGTTTGACCAAATTGCTAAGAAATAACTTTGTGAATACTAATGATGCTAAACACAGACCACTTGAAGTCCTAGAGCTTGCAGAAGCAGCTGCAACTTTTTTTCCCCTCCCGTGTTCAGCCAGCCCCAGGAATGAACACTGATTCAGCATAAGTGGCTTTTTGCTCAAACTCCTTATACTCAAAACCTGGTTCAAACTATGCAGGAAAGACTTGAAAAATCCCCCATTTGTTTCATAGTCTGCTTTTCATGACGTGTTGTTTTTTAATAGTTGATGTGACATTTCAAAAAATATTGCTGTAGAATGATGTGTCTTCAGGAGATCCTGTATTGGCATTTGGAGAACATTATTAAAGTTTGAACTCTGAATTAAAAACCCAGTGATACTGAAGTTTGAGGTTTTAACAGAAGAATAGGCTACAGCAGCTTGGTGAGCGGTGATGACTACTTCAGATGCAACACTGATAGCTGTCCTGCCTTTGGATTTATTCTATCCCTCAATTTCCTTCTCTGCAGCACCCAGCCTCCCCCTCCTCCTTTCCTGAAAAAGACAATGTCAACTCCTCTATATTTTTAAAATATTGTATATTTTCCTTTAGTGCAAGGGAGGAATGCTATTTAGAGTTCATCAGACTTAACTGAAACAAAGTTACTTTTTACAGCAGTGTTTTTAATTATTTTGCTTTAGAAAGAGAACTTTGGTTTATTTTAGCGTGTGTATTTATTTACTGTGCACTGTTAAAGCTCTTATTGAGGTTCCAAAGACAAGTTGTGAACATGAGCTACAGGGATGCTTTCAAGTAGCTAAATAGTAATTGGGGACCTGAACACATGGAAAAACAACACTCTTTTCTCTTCCCCCCCCCCCCCCCCCC
>JAYKAV010000655.1:941974-992656 GCA_035582835.1 Phoebastria nigripes
CTGTAAAATAGCAGAGTCCATTAACAAGCAGCAACCCCCCTTTTCTTTTTTTTCTCTTTCTGAAAGCTGATTTTTTTCCTTCTTGTTACCATGCTTTGTGTTCTGGGATTTACATTGGTGTATGGCATTGAAGAATGCTCGCTTCAAATTCATGAAGTTTGAATTCCTTTCAGTAAGTAATTAAAGAGAGTGAAGCAGAAAAAGCTAGATTTAACAACTTGATGTCTTTTTATTTTATTTTTATTTTTTCAATCACAAAACACTGAGAAAGGAAGGCTTTGGATAACAGCAGCTATAAGTCTGAGAGAGATTAATATGCTCATGAAGATGCTTTGGAGCGGGTATACAGTAGGGATGCTAGTCCGTATTTTGCTTCCTCATTACAAGCACTTTTGTTTCAAACCTGTTTTGTTTCTAAGGATTATGAAAGCGCTCCTAGAGTCGAAATGCACAAGGCACTAGGGTTCACCAGAATAAGTGTCAGTGTTTAGATATTCACCAAGAACAAGTCAGGTACCATTTTAGCATCTTAGTGTGTCTTTATAGTTATCTAGCTTCTGTCACTACTAGTTAAGTGCTTGTTTTAATAAAGGGGTTGTAATTGGCATTTGTTTACTTTTATTCCGAAGTATCTCACTGTACCATGGTTTCTGATTTATTTTTATTTAAATATAACACCTTATAACTTTACAATACACAGTAAATACACAGATTATTTTACAGTATCCTGCATGGATTTTTGTAGAGATTCATTGGTTTAACAGCCATCTCGAACAGAGTGATTATAGTACATTTAAGCTGGTGCTGCCGTCCATCTGCTCCTGCTCAGTCCTTAAAAATTCTGCTCTGTCAAAGGTATCAGYGGTTTCAGCTCTGCCATCAGCAACTTCTGCCTGCCTGAGTTTTTCAAGTGGCTTGCATGTATCTAAAGCCATGTAGTTAGTAACTCACAACATATAAAATATCAAGAGTACATAGCATTGGCTGGAGTCTTAAGCTACAAGTTGATCTAAAAAGGGAAAACCAATGGTAAGGAAGACATTTGGTGATTACACTGGCTAATTAATTGAGCTTAGAGACAATTCCTTCATGACAGTCCCTGGTTGTGTTCTGGCTTAGCAGAGTTGGTTTATACTGAAATAGAGGAGGGATGAGTAAGGGATGCAAAGCAATGAAATGGGGCTCTGCCTCTTCCCTGTGAGCCAGAACTCCCAGCTGGGGCCAGGTTGGACTCTTTCCTTCAGTGCTCATAAACCTCACCTTTGCTGTCCTTCAGTTTGTCAGTTTTACTCATAATTTAAGGAGAGCAAGGCTAGTGGAAACGATGTGAATGAAAGTGCAGGACTACAGGCAAAATGAAGAGCACTGAGGAAGTCTGACTTGTAGCAGCATCTCTAGGAGTAGGATTGAGTTGAGAGTCTTATGAGTAAGTTTTCAACCTTAATGGGTTTTTTGTTTTAAATGTTTTTTTAATATATATCAGTGTACTGGTTTTCCAGTCACCCGTTCTCTTCTCAGGAAAAACAGGGTATGCAAATTTAAGTTGCAATGAAAGAGGCATGGAGAAACAAAACTAAAAGCACCCTTTCTCCTCGGAGAGCTTCCTTTTTTTTTCCTCCCATTTCCTTTTTTTTTTYTTTTTTTTTTTTCTTTCTTTCTTTGCTTGTAAAAAGAAACAGAAGATCTGTCTTCTCTTCAGGAGAGACCTCCTTTTAGCACTGTATCAAAGTGCAGGGGACTATCAATCACTTATGTGTTTTGAGTTGGAAGAAAAAAATTAGTCTGGTTATTCACTTCTGTGATCAGTCTAGGAGATAACTCTGAGAACTGCAAGTGGGTATTTTGTTTCTGTTTTTATCCAGATCAGGAGGGAGGGAAAAGTATTATAAGTTGGTGACAGCTTTAATGCACAGATGTGAATACTTTAGTAACCATCATGTCATATAAATCCCAGACACCTGTCCAAACATCAGGGTTAGCCTAGAAAAAATATTGTTATTTATTTTGCTACCTGAGTTGTTAGTGTCTACTAAAATCTCTGTTTGTAGCTGAGCTTAAATGTATTTTAATTCTGTTTGTACTAACAAATGCTTGAAAAACCCAGAACTATCACACTGCGTATGAATTAAGACACACAGGTTTTTAACWTTTTAAACAGAAATACAAAATGAGAACATGGTAGCAGATCAGTGGATGTGTTAAATGGAGAAACTGCCTGTCCCAAGCTGAAGCTCTTTGAGAATCTGTTTGCAGTGATGTGGGGTGAGGGGGCCTGTATACATTCTGTGATCACTTCTCCAACCAGTCGCTTTTGCAAAAAGGAATTCAATTTCAAAGCTTTTTGCTGAAAAGTTTTCCTGTTTCAAGATTGAAAATGCTTACATGAAACCTTTAAACAACCAAAGGCATGTTTTTTTTCCAGGGGGACAGAGGAAGCTTTAGCTTTGCCCATTAGCAGCAGCTCTTGTGCAGTTTGCATGTGAGCAGTGTAGTCTGTGTGTCCATCCTCTCCCTCGCAGGGGTGCTGTGCCTGCTCAGGAGGAGGCATTTAACAGACTGCTCCCTGCTGTGATCCCTAGGTGAGGATGGGTTAGTGGAACTTCAGGAAAAAAGGTGGTTTTCAGCAACTTTTTTTTTTTTTTTTCCTTTTTTTTTTTCTTCTCCTCTCCCCTCTACTTCCCTAGGAAAGGATAGGAAAGTACCCAGATTCTTGCTGAATAACTGGGTTGAGTAGCAAAGGGCAAAGGTTCTGAAGTGTTTTAACAAACACAGAGCCCCATAAAGCTTTATGCACAGTCATTTCAGAAAGCAAAAATCGACAGGATTGGAAATGCAGGTGGCAGAACAACTTTTAAAGTCCAGAGAGGTGGAATTGAAGGGATTCTTACTGCATGTGTAACACATTGCTTCATCACCTGATTCTCCATGGCAAGTGAGCGGTTCAAGAAGGGGAGAAAAAGGTGACGATAGAGGGAGCTGCTTAGGGAGGTGGTACAAAAGATGATGGCCAGGAGATAGACTGGGGTATGGAAACAGAAGTGCTGATGTCCTTAATGTTTGTTAACACGCTAGTTCAGCTTTGTGCTAGGTTTATAAGGTGGTTTGGGTTTTGTGATCTGTGGTTTTTTACATTTAGGTTCAACACAGTGAAGTGTGCACTTGCACTCTGGTAAGCGCCTGTCCAGTAAGAATCTGTCCACTCCTGCAGGGTGTGGTATTTGATTGCAGAGTTGAAGGAAGGTCCCTTCCAAAGGGAGTTCTCGGTCRCATTTACCAAAACAGTTATGTGTAGCTACAGACTAAGGTATCTGGCTAGCACAAGCAGCAACAACGTAACAGTGTTGGTATAGTGATGCCCAGGCATTGCTGCTTTTAGGACTGSACCAAAAATCTCAGTGCGCTGCTGTGTGGATGAACCGGCTTACCTGAGAGAACTTTAATGTGTTTCTTCGTTGTACCGTATGCATGTGATCCAAACTGAGGCCATKCACAAACACAAAAGCTAATTGTACAGTAGGTTGGTTTAGCAGGTAGAGAAATGCCAGCACTTATCAGGTTGTGCTCATCAAGCCCAAACAAGGAAACAAGTCATGAATTTAAGGGAACATCTACTGATACACTCTGAAAGTTTGCCTCTGTCTTCCACTTAAGTCATAAGCATGGGCAAAAAATACTTCTCAGTGATTTCCTTGTGAAACAAGAGAGCGCCATATGCTACTATTAGACTGTCAGGGATATAAAAGGACATTTTCCCAATATCAGCCCGGCACTTGCCTGYTGACTGAGAACACGTGCTTGCAAAGTCTTGTGTGAGAGAAAGTAAAGCATGGAGAGAAATCATCTACCTCCTGTGGTGGAGGATGTGCTGCACTTCATGATTCAGGAGGTGTAAAAGAAGCCAGATGTAAAATGTTTCAGAAAGGTGGAATACGGCAGCCTGGACTAACGAAGCTGCAGTTGGTGTGAGGCCTCAGAGGACCAGGGATAATCCCAAACCTGCCCTGGTAGGGATAGATAGAAGTGGTTTTCTCACACTTTGAAACAGTGGAATAGCGATACATTTTGCATCCATGGCAGTTTCCCACCGAAATATCCATTTATTTTTAACCAAATGTCATCATATAAATATCATGAAAATAAGTTGCTATAACTGTTTCTGGGTGCAAATGTTTGGAGCATATACATATGTGAGCGTATGTTGCACAGGTGGTACCCCTACATGTTAACAGAGAGGTGTTTAGGAACATCATTTCTCCTGTACCAAAATGGTGCATCCCAGGCCTGCGATTGCATCAAGATGCATTGCAAGCCTGCAGTCCTACCACCTCCTGTTAGTGCCCTTCCTGGGATTCATCCTCATGTTGCCCATCTCTGAGCAGTTCAAACAGCTGCCTTTTATTATCAAGGTGAAGGACATAGGAACAGTAATAAATAAGTGCAGGAAGGTGAACCTGTGAGAGAAGCTTTCACTCCTCTCCCCAGTGCTACCTTGGCTTGCAGGGGAGCACTGGCAGGATTTGGTCCTGGACCAGAGACAAGCTCTTCTGGGCCCCGGGGCACAATGGCTGTGGAGCTACTGAACTCCTGATAGCTGTGCTGGTGTTCACCCGATAAGGACCTAGCCCTTTATGCCAGGTTAATTTGAACAGCATTTAATTCTTGCAGAAGCTTGACATAACTAAAAGGCTTGGCAGCTTGAGTCAGAAAAAGCCACGAATTTGAGAGAAGTTTGRTATAGTTTATTTTACTGTGTGCCAAATACTCTATTTAAAGTGTCTGACCTAAAGATGCAACAAAAAAGAAAGCGAGTTCCTCTAATCTTCTTTGACACCATTTTAAGACTCTTTCAATGTAAGGAAAATATTTTGTTGATGTCAGCCTCCTCTGAAATATGGAAGGAATGGAAAACTCTGACTGTCAGTAACAACATGAAACTTTTGGTGGTTCTGTTTCTGTTCTCTGCCTTAAGTTTTTGATTTGTTCTTTGGTGGCATGGAGTGAAATGGATCTGACGTATCACAAGCATGTACATCCTTACTGGCACAAATTGAGTGTTTTTTATAATGCTTTTTTAGAAGAGATATCACCTACTAATTCAGTCTTTGTGTCTGTTCATTAAGATGAACAATGGAGTTTATTGAAGTCTTTAGTACTACTTCACTGAGGCTTTTTTTTTTTTTTTTWAAAAAGGAAACCAATATAAAAAAAAAAGAAAACTCATATGGCAGACCTTCTTACCTTAAAGAGTAAAATACTGCTTGGCTTCTTTATAAGAAATTTCAGGCTTGATATAATTATTTTTGGGTGGACTTTCTGAAAAAAATGGCAGTGACACACAACAGCGACACTGACCTTTTACTCAGATGTTACTAAAGGTGCAGGCACTTCCAGATGGAAATATGGTGTATGCTATATTTGATATAAGAGAAATAGTTGGCTTTCAGGAGCTTCAAGTCAGATAATGGTAAGAAAATAATGGTGATGTATTTTGTCTGTGTGTCCTGGGAGGCTCTGGAAGCCAGGCTTCTTGTCTTCCTATCTATTTCTTCTTTCAGAGGCTTCCTTATCTCTCTGACTTCGAGGTTCCAAAGAGCAGGCACTATTACTAGTTATTTGTTCTAAGTATTGTCAAAATATACTGCAAAATATTTTAAACCCTCACTTTCAAGCATATGTTTTCTCTCCTAATAAWTTCTGAGAAGTGGTAGCTTGCCAATTTGAATGCTGAGAACTTGCATGGCCTGTGTCTTTTCAGTCACTTACTAACTAGTCCTGTAAATTACAATTTAGTCATATTCTGGTAGTATCATAAGTTAAAATAGTTTTTCTGGTCTATAGTCTTTATTGAGATGATGAGCTGGTATTTATGTATAATATGTGTATGTTGTATTCTTATTCTACGTACTATACCTGCAGCCCACACATGTGACATTGAACTTTGGCAGTGAAAACTGCTTGTTAAATCTTTTATACCAGTGCACTTGCTTACTGATTTGTTGCTCTAGTTTCCCCCCCTTTAGGATTGCTTGCATCTGTAGCATTTTATGAAGAAAAACTGCAGTCCTTGAATCTGGAAAGTGCTTGTTTAAAAGTRGCTTTACAAGGCTGGAATTCCTATTTGGCTCTGGATTAACCATTTGCCAATCTCACAGACCCATCTCCCTTCCTGAGCGTTTTCACATCATAAAGTTTGTGCAGAGCGAAGCCATGCTCTGACATTGTCTCTGTATCCCGTTACCTGTTGTTGAGTGGTGCAGCGAGAACTGTCCAGATATGTAACTGAAAATTAATGAAGAACTTAGCTTTATGTAGAAGAGAGTAGTATTCAGTTTGCTGCACAACAATAGCATTGATATCCTGTTTCAAACAAGCATGAAAGTAGTAGAATCTTATTTATCACACTAATCAGCAGCAATCACTCCTGGCTGCACACCGGAGGCAGATCTGCTGACTGCAAAGGTGCTGTTTTTATGTTGTTGTTTATCAGACCAGAACTGCTGCCTTTACTCTCAAAGCTTTTATGTTATTTTATTTATTTTGGAGATTAGTACTCTTACAGAAGAAGAGAAGTATAAACCCATTTGAGGAGAAACGGTATTCAGAAGAAGTGCTTCAAACCTGCTTTGAGAAGTTATTTCCATTATTTTCTCCATTATTTCAATATTTATCAGATAAGTTCAAAGGAATTTTCTATTTGTTGAAGTCATCTGTATAACACCCTAGAGCTGTTGATAAAATACCTGTGGTAAAATACTTGTCAGCTGCATAGAAGTGAATCAAGCTAGAATGTAGCACAAGACCGGCACAGGGTTTTCAAATCCTTCTTTTTTTTTTTTTTTTTTCTAGCTTTGCTATTTATCTTTTGTACATGCAAATTTTATTGACTTTATTTTTATCATTTTGTCTGTGGACAGAACTACAAGAATGCTGATACTGTTAGCAAGCACATGAGAAGATGCAACCATGCTGTAAATGAGCAATGAGTTATGAGGGAAAGAGGAGCTACATGGCATTAATTGTATTAGAGTAATATTTTGTCTGGGTTCTGTAAGAGGTTTGGGATTTGATGTTAATTGTTGAAAAGAATAATTGCTACCAGTTTCTAAATATATAATGTTTTAACAAGAGGATAGGTGTGGGGGTGGAGACAGGGTGAAGCAGGTTCAAGAGTAATTAGGTGAGCTGAGGTGATGCAGTTCACCCTGAGCAGAGGTTCCTGGGATGCTGCTGCAGCCACGCTGAGTACTGGGCTTGCAGAATCTGGGGCAACTGCTCTTTTATGTTATTTAATGTATACTCTGTGGCTCCTGGCCCAGCTTCTTACTTTGGCTTTAAGGCATACCCTGAGTCTAGAGGGCATGTGTGGCATACAGTAAATTTTTGCTTAAAATGAATTTGAGACTATTTCTTTTAAGGGTAAAGGAATCAATATAAAGGTAAGGATGCCTGTCTGTAAAAAATACTGAGACCTTACTGTCCAGAAGTTTGGAAGTCACTACTCTAGGGTATTGGGAAGCTGTCTGAACTCACATGTGAACTAATCACAGTTTGTGCTTATTCATGAAGGATGGGAGACCATAAGAGGCTGGGAAAGGGCAAAAATACAAATAAACCGAATCTTAAAAATGGCCTGCAAAAGAGTGAAGTGATTTATGTTGGTTTGCAATGTACAGGGCAAAGTGAGGGGTATGTGAAGTTAGACGCGTGTGCCCCCCTGCCCCATCCCTTTCCTTTTGTGTGTTGTTTGTTTGTTTCCTTTTAGTAGTTTGATGTTTTTGAGATCGTTCATGCTATTGCTTCCTTGACTTGCAGGAAGGAATTGTTTGAGGGGGGGCTCAAATTCTTGTTCTTGGAATCCCTGCATCTTCTTTTAAGTCACAAGACTTAAATGTTTTTAATACAGTTGGCTTTGTCTCCAAAATGTGAATTTAGTGCTTAAAATCAAATAGTGAAACAGTGTTTTAAAGACTATTTTCTCATCTACGCTGACCTTCTCCCACCACCAAGGTCGTTCAGCTGTACTGCAGAGAGGAAGTGTGGAAGGAAGAATGTTTTCGGTTTGCCAGGAACTGCTACAGCCACTAGGGATTTTAAGCAGAGGGTCATTTTAAGCACTGTGATTTGTTAAAGTACCTGGAATTTGCTCAGAACATTCTTGCTGTTGCTGGTGGAGAAGCAGTTATTCAATTTTCCAGTATGGTCAAAGTGTGAACAGCAAAATTTGTTCCTATCTGTCGGACATACCTTCTAATGCAGGCTGCTTTCCACACTATCCTCAGTGACCTTTTTCAAGCTTGTTAGCTAACAGGGTTTGTTTCTGCATGTGAGAATTATGACAGACTGTAGTGTATGATGGTCAAACCATTAAATAATGTACAGCCTGTTGCACTTGGCATAGCTCCTTATTGTAGCCTCAATGTATATGCCAAGTCCAAAGAGGCAAAGCCAAACATATCGAGGCATATTGAGGTACTACAATTCTTATTTATATATATGTGTATATATATATGAACTATGCTAATCCCAAACAATGATATCAGTTTACAGCCAGACAAATTGTCTATGCTAGATAGTAAATGTTCGTTCTCTGTCCTACGCTAGAGGACGGAGCTCGTTGTAACTCAGTCGCTCTCTTCCCCGTGGCCCCATAGTGAGGCCTCGGTTAAGGGGAGTGTATAAACAGCTGCAGCAAGGCTGTTGTGAATACAGATGTCTTCATGAAGTGGGATCTCTGGGTCACCAGGGACCATGCAAGCCATACTAAATGGATTTGTAGGAACCTTTCCATGTGTTAGCCAACTGAGCTGTGCTGCTGTCCTCCAGAGAAATGCTCACCCACGGCCCTTCCCCCGCCATGCTGTCCACCTTCCTCCTCTGGGCTTCTGCAGCTATCTGTCCTTGCTATGCTTCCTTCTCCTCAGCCAGTTTGTCCCAACACCACGTTTCCTAAAATGCTGTTGAACGGCATTTGAGTCACAGGTCGGCAGCTGTGCTCTTGCCAAGAACTTTACTTCTGTTCTTGATCCCATTCAGATGTAACAGGACGTAAGCATGGGACAAAATGGGAAAGTTTTATTTTACTGGTGGTCAGGAGCTATTTGTCCATCACTTGCTGAATATCTGGTGGCTCGAGGAGTCATTGTGATTATTGTACACAACTCATAGGTCATATCTCAGTCTAACTTCAAAGTTAGCCTTGTTTTGATCAGCAGGTTGGGACCTCCAGAGATCACTCCCAACCTAAATTTTTCTGCAATTTATAAAGTGATTTCAACATAGTACAGTTAAGGAGTACAGGCCAAAGAACTGGTGAGCACAGCACAGAAACAGGAAACAAYAGGTGACTCACGGGCTAAGAGATAGAGAGGAGTTAAGTATGTATCTCTCTCTTGCAACGCAATATATTTGCATAGCTGGTATTCAAAGGATCTTGATAAGCCACTATCAAATTGATAGCTCATAGAAATAAAGGTCTGTGTACATATTTGTGTCATGGTTTAACCCCAGCCAGCAACTAAGCACCATGCAGCCGCATGTTCACTCCCCCCCATGGTGGGATGGGGGAGAGAATCAGAAGGGTAAAAGTGAGAAAACTCGTGGGTTGAGATAAAGACAGTTTAATAGGTAAAGCAAAAGCCACGCACGCAAGCAAAGCAAAACAAGGAATTCATTCACTACTTCCCATCGGCAGGCAGGTGTTCAGCTGTCTCCAGGAAAGCAGGGCTCCATCACGCATTAACGGTTACTTGGGAAGACAAACRCCRTCACTCCGAAYGTYCCCCCYTTCCTYCTTCTTCCCCCAGCTTTATATGCTGAGTATGACGTCATGTGGTGTGGAATATCCCTTTGGTCWGTTGGGGTCAGCTGTCCCGGCTGTGTCCCCTCCCAACTTCTTGTGCACCCCCAGCCTCCTCGCTGGTGGGGTGGTGTGAGAAGCAGAAAAGGCCTTGGCTCTGTGTAAGCGCTGCTCAGCAATAACGAAAACATCCCTGTRTTATCAACACTGTTTCCAGCACAAATCCAAAACACAGCCCCTTACCAGCTACTGTGAAGAAAATTAACTCTATCCCAGCCAAAACTAGCACAATTTGGAACGAATTTTGTTTAAAATTCTTATTCTTAACTCCCCTTAAAAGGGAGCTAGCCATAAAATGTTTACTGCTAAGGCTACACAAGTAGTGTGTGTGTGTGTGTGTGTGTGTGTGTGTTGGAGGAGGGGGGAATCAAGGTATAAAAAAAGGATTAACTTGTAGCTTTTTGTCACCTCTGATGGGTCATTAACACACTTGTATTCCTTTATGCCCATTTAAAAGCAACTCAGTAACAACAGGATGATCCCACTTATTCACCCGAATAAAACTTTCTACAATAATATATTGTCTTAGTGATACATTTGTGTAYATTCATTTTGCAGTTGGCTTGTTATGTTACTGAATCATTGAACTTTCATTCCTTGTATAACCAAGCATTTGTTTTGCTACCGCTATCATCACAAAGCATAAACACCGTTGCTTGGCTGTAATGATATGTACCTTCCTAATATGTTTATTCTACAAATGGTGATTTGTGGTCCAATGTACATTAACTACTAGGCATAGCATGGCATTTTTTTTCCTTGAAGTAGAAGAAGAATTATATGCTTTTGGAACTTGAACAATAAATACAAATCTGCAATGGTACAAATACCTGCTTGGAAGTCAAATCAACACAGGGCTTAGTGCATGTTTTATGCCTTGTGATATTTGATCTTAGTTACCTGAAACTACCTTTATTTTCAGAAGGCAGGTACTGAAAATTGTGCTCCTTTGGCTTGTATGATTGATTGATTAATACCTGTATTACAAAGTTACACACACCCAAATCACCTGGATTTTTGTCTGGATCCTCTTTGCAAGTTAYCCAAGCCACCATCACCCTTGGGAGCGTGTGAGCATGCTGGCCCCARTGATGCAGGCTCTTCACGCAAGCCGTGCCATGGAGAGTCCAGATATTGCCCTGAACTATGCCTTAATTAGTAATATGTTCATCATTGTTCTCATGATAATTCTCTTTTCTTTCTTTTTCTATCCTTTTCTGTTTTTTTGCTGACCACAACAAAGTGGGGAGAAATAATCTGTTCCTATGTGGAGTAGGAAATACCTTTAGGGCCATGATGGTTGCTGCAATAGATACAAATACAGAGGCACCTGGGATGACATCTAGTCTAAGCCATAGAGTATAATCAACAGTTTCAAGATTCCCTTGTCACTGGGGGACTGTGGCAYGTAGGTCCTTCAGCACTACTGGGTGCATCCTCTGGCTGCAGCCAAGATCCCTGCTGGTCCTGGGGACTGTTTTGTTGTTTTAAAAGCTGACGCCAGCCAATATTGCTGTGCCTGCTCCCAGGTGTATTGTTTTTGAAACCTTTGTACTTGCTTGGCTCACGGGGTGTGTGCTTTTCCTGTTCCTCCCCGGTGTGCGCCTGCGCAGAGGCAGGAGCCAGTGCCTGCTGCTCGTGCTGCTCCTTCCTTTGTAGCCTACAGGCATCTCCCCGGCACTTGTGCCAGCAAAAAGCATCCATGCTGGTGCTTCGGGAGAGGGTCCTGCAGTGGAGGACAGCTGCATAGTTGGGGTTGGCTACATGGGTTCACAGCCAGCGTCATCCGACTGATGGTGCGATCCGTGCAGTATTGGCAGGCTTTTTGATGCCAGTGCGTGGCGTGTCCTGTGGGCACAGGGGTTAGCAGAGTGGCTTCAGCTTCCCCAGCATGGGCTCGAGTGTCAGCTCCKGCTGTTCCAGAGAGCTTTCGCTTTCACGGTTCGCTCGGAGAGCTGCTGGCATGTTCTGAATAACTTCTCTCATTTGAAGATTCAGTAAAGAGACTGACCACTTATGTCCATTCTTTTTAAGCAGATACATTTATCCTCTGTCATTTTTCTCACTCATAAAGTCCATACCATGGTGTTATTTAAGGGTGGATCTCTCCTCCTACTCAGCTTATAGCTCTTACTGAGTGCTGGTGATTGCACTACAAAAATAGAAACCAGTGATTTATGTTCATTCTTGGTAATAAATGACCTTGGGACCTAGTCTCTCAGGAACTAAACTGTAAATAATTAAGCTTTACCTCTGTGGAACCCTCACTCAACCCAGGCCATTTCTAGTTGTAATCTTTTAACAGTTAACTTCTAATTCCTTTCCCAGAGACTGTGGTTATGTGAGGTGGTCAAAACAAACAAATAAAAATTAAATGCTGTACACACCTTTTTTATGTATGCAATACTGTAAGCACTGTGCACAGTCAAAAAAAACCCCAACCCTGATAAAACTGCAGAACAGCCAAGCTTCAGGTCCACTTGGCCTAACAATTTAAAGTAGGAGCAGGCTGTCAAGCTCATTGATTCCCGATTTTATTCTGAAAATCTATCAAAACTATGAAGTTCAGGCATCTGAGTTTTGTTCTTGACCAACCTGATATCGTCAATTGAGAGATTTTTTTTCCTTCATATCCAAAGGGGGTGGGGAGGAGACACGGGAGGGTGCAATTTTTCAAGAGTTGCTGATGARGATGGAGGATTGTAAATTTCTGAGAAGAGTAAATTTCTTTTCTAAGACTTTTTTTTTAAGTTTGGAGTATTCAAAGAGTGGCAATCGTCTCTCCCGGTTTAGGGTTTTTAATCAGGAAAGGCTAATGTTTTGGGAGTTCTGAGCATTGCTGTTCACAGATCGGTCTGCTCAAATTACACAGTGTGGGATTTAATCCTCGGAGCATATTGTGGTGAAATAAATTATTTACTGAGGCATTTGGAAGTGAGTGTTAAAGATGACAAAAGTGTCCAGCTGACTGCACTACTGCGCACACAAATATTACTCACACCATGTTTTTCTTCTGAGAATCATCTTGGTGCATGCAAGTGCCTTGATTCTCAGAAAATYTGAATCTCTTTCAAAACCAGTATTTAAAAAAGACAAATGGCAGCTGAGCAACTGACTGATCTATGGTTCTTTCACCCCCTTCCCCTAAAACTCTCTGGAAAGGAAAAAAAAAATTGGAAAACTGTAGCTTTCATTTGGAGAGAGACTGGTTTGCATCTCATAATGCTCTTTTTCTTTTAGWGTTTTCTTTCACTTCTAATTCATGCTATCAGTTAGCCTATCTCATAGTTGACTTGTAATGATTATCTGTGCTGAATAACTATTTCAGTGTTCAGGCAGTCTCAGACTCAGTACACTGTCGTGACTTTGCCCCTTGCATCCCACTTCTAAATAGTTCTTAAACTTCATCTCCATCTTCTAACAGAGTTTCCAAGAATTTTGGTAACCCTATAGACTTCTTTTTTCTGCTTTTGTAATTTGATTTTAAGTATTGAACTGTTGCTCCGAATATTTCTTATATTAGCAATCACATGTCAAGGGTCTGTTTTCTGTGTGCAACAAGACAGGGATTAAAATTTAACAGGGATTGAAAGAAAGAACRAAAAATAAAGTGGAAGCAAGGTTTTCCCCCTGGTCTTATTTGTAGGCTTGGGAGAGAGCAACACAGCTGACTCGAACTCTGTGGGATGTGGACAGTAGGCAAAATATATTATATTGTAGAGATACAGTTCTCTAGATAATTCAGAAATACACAAAAAATTATTATGCTGCTTACAATTTCCTTTGTTACTCTTGTGGCTTGAAATGTATCTCAAATTCCTCAAGTTTTGTGCAATCTCTTCTCTTCCACAAATCTGGAGCTGTGGATGCTTCCTCCCCCATCTGCAGCACTCTGCTCCTGGGGAGGGGGGCGTCCAAATGCCATGTCTGAGTAACGAACCACCCCGTGTTCAGGCCAACAGCGTGAGTCAGGAGTGAGAGATTTCTTCCATTCCTTGCCTCCGCTTGGACAGTTTTGGAAATCAACTCTGGAAAAACATTTGTGGTCAATTTGGCATTAGTTTTTATATTGCATGTGGCTAGTTTTCTGCATCATGTGTATTATCCTCTTGGATAATATCCCCTTGGAGTGCACTAAAACATGAGGAGGAGAGGAACATTAGATAAAAACAGCYTACTATTAGGGAAGTGCAAATTACATGACATCACATTTTACATATTTCCATTTCAAGAGCAAGTCCAAGAGAGTATCATCTCCTCCCTCATTAGAGCCGCCTTGCTATCTTGTGTACTAAGGACAATTTACAGCAGTTAAAGGCTTGTTTGTTAACCATTCAAAGCACGTGTCATCTGCCGCAGTTCAGTGCGTTAGACTTCATTACTGGGAATGAGGACGCTGTGCAGTGTATGCCTGAAATTTTGAAGGAGAGCCATTGCTGCTGCTGGTTTTGTGTTACCAGAGCACTTTGGCCTTCTTGTTGCATGCCAGAGCTGTCTGATCGCGTGCATTAGGGCTGCGATGCCGCTTCTGCTCACGATTAAAAGGAAAGTGGATGTTTAGCATCTCTTGAGCTTCTAGATTGCACCAAGCCTGAGCAAGAGAGTGGGGCCACGCTGTTGATGGTGCAGGTGTGAAGGGAGCTGGTTGCGAAGCCTGGCAAACTGGCGCCTCTGCTTCTAGCTGACATGAAACCATTCAGTGCCGGGGAGGGGAAAGCCCTGTGCACAGTGAGAAGTAGCCATCTGCTAAGCAATACTAAAACTTGGCAGGAGTGAACTACAGAGGAGCCCCTGGTGCTCGCCAATCAATCTGGGCAGCAGGAAAAGATGTTAGGACATCTGTTGGGATTTCCCTGTTTGTAGAATAATGGATCCCCTCCCTTCCCAAAATCTATGATTTTCTGATATGTTCCTTGCAGAAGCATAAAAATGTTCTGGGGACTTTTTCTAAAGCAAACTATACGTGCTCATCACTGGGAAAAGAGATGATGAGGAAGATGGGGGCAACAGGGCTTGATCTTTCAGAAACGATGAGGGGTTTTGAGACTATTGGCTGCAAGTGCCCTTATTTGAGCCTAAAAGAGTGTGAGCTTTCTCCCCATCCCTGGATAATAAGTTCTCAGTATTTTCTCCAAATGAACTTGGGTTTTAGCAAGTCTTAAGGCTGTCAGCTGAAACCCGGTGTACCTTTCCTTTAGCTGGGTGTGAGAATCCAAACTGAGGCCCCCTCCTAAATTACAAGAGAAACTCCTGGGTGACAGGAGCAAGCATGCTGTGCAAGCGTGGCAGGGGTGCGCGGGCAGGAGGGGAAGGGCAGCACAGTTGTGCTCTCAGCGCTATGTTTCTGCTGGCAGAAGAACACTCTCGTGTCTCATCTACATTTTTTTTCCTTTGGGTGTAAGCTTTTCAAGAGATGCTGCTCCAGCAGTAAAACTGGAAAGCTCATGCCCAGGAGAACAGTCTTGTAGCAGGAAAAGGGCTGAAGCCAATGGCCTTCTTCCTTTCTAATTTCTGTAATCCTTGACCTCCCCAATCTGATTAGAGTAGTGATCTCATTCCGTTTTTCTAACTTTGTTTAGAGAAAATGGGTGGGTATATCTCCTGTTAACATCACCTGAGAGGCTGGCACTGGCTGAGATTTACATATGCTTGGAAGAACTGAGTCACAAAGCTGAATAATGGCAAAGGAAGCAAATTTTTTTGGATATGTATTTTGCCTAAATGTCACCTTCGGTGCTCTGGACTCCAGCCATGCTGTTTTCCCTTCGACGAAGGGCACGAAGGTAGTTGGCTTGGCCAGCTTGGCTAGATATTAATTGTGCCGACGCCTTTGGCTACGAGTATTGACCTTGTTACGCATGGGCAGTGAACGATTCGGTGACGTCTCTGTTCCTGCCACACAATGCAACATCCCAATTAATGGCTTCGCTCCCACCGGCCCTCCTTCGCAGCTGACAAGGGGAACAGTCGCGACGTCCCCTGGGGTGGGTGAGGTGGGTGGCCCGCAGGGTCGTTTCTGGAGAAGGTGGCTCAGTGGGACACGGAGCCAGGCCCATGCCGGGGTGACTGCCTGGGGACCCGGGTCTTGCAGCCATAGCGAGGGAGGTCAGGGGAGAAGAAGCATGGTGCTGAGTGGTGGGGCAGCTCTGCCTCAGGAGAGGTTTTTGCAGACCATCACAGGTTGTTACTTGGATATTCACAAAAACAGCTTTGTAGGGCTGAACAGTGTGCTGAGCGTAGTACGGGGCAGGTTGCTGCTGAAATACCAGCTCGAGGTACGACTGAAGGCTGCTCTCACCCAAGTCCTGCTGCGCCTGAGCAGCTGAAGCCCCGGGGCCATTTTGCTGTGGGGTGGGTGATCAGCACACGGATCCAGGGAGGCTCATCTTACTTGAGCAGTAGTCTGCATCTGTCCAACTTGCTTGTGGAAACAGGGGACAAAACATAGTGTTTCAGACCAGGCCAGAGGAGATTCGGTAACAGCAGGCGCTGTTGCTGTGTTGCCATCTGGCAGAGAGTGTCCAGCTGCAGTCTGCAGCAGCAGGAGACATTGCGCCTCTGATGCAAAACCGTCACTGGTCTGCACTGCTGACTGCACTCTTGGGAGGTTTTCCATCGTGTTGTGGCCTCTCTTTGCAATAAAACTGGGTTGGCATGTCGGTGAAGTAATGTATGGATAGCTGGTGGTGCAGTAAAGGCAAGTCTGGAGAGAACAGAAGATTTTAAAAGCCATTTAGATCTGTTTCTTAGAGCTTAAGAAAGTGGCTGAGGAAGATGAGAACAGGCCCCTGTTCAGCAGGCTTTTTGCAAAGTACCAGTTTGGGGTAAGGAGTAAGTCTCTTAAGGACTACCTCCTTGGTTTGTGAAGAAAATTTTTAAAATGTGACTCAAGTGTGGGTAGCCTGGGGACTATCTAGGCTGTTTGTGGATGGACAAAGATGGGGCATCTGACGACCTTCCTGCTGTCCCAGTAAACTGCCTTATCCCTGTGCTAAATCTTATTTGGGCCACAACCTCAACCCCTGTAAGTTGCAGCTCACTCTTCTGCACTGGATTTCAAACTCTGGCTCCCAGAGAGAAGCTGAGATTTTTATGTCACGTTTTTGCATCCTTGTAAAGGTAGAAAGAGGGCATAGGCAATTAGAGCAGTAATTACTTCTGCTCTTTCACCTAAATCTGTCTTTGAATGACTGTGAGTTTTCAGAAAGCTTAAAGCAATAGCTGGGAAGCATAAATTACCACATCCATTCACAAAAACACCCTACCTCTAATGCTTTTTCTACCTCCATTGGGAAAGACAATATTTACAACCATGAGTTTTAATTATCTCAGTGGTCATCCAACCCAATCAGACAGGAGATGAAGGACAGTCATGATGTGGATGGCAAGCTGAGTCCCTGTCTTAAAGGCCTTGGACAACATTGGGAACTATTTTTGAGACTGCAGTTGGATTATTTTTTCTTAAACTACTTTGTTTCAGAAAGTCTGTTGTAGATGTGCATGACAAAAGGAAAAGGAGGAGAAAAGCATAAGGCTGAATTAAACAATATGAGGAAAGAGAAGAGGTTATACAAAGTTGAAGAAGCAAGGGGATACGGTTTAGAAAAACACTGAGATAATGAAAGATAATATATAGATGAAGTAACTGTAATATTGTTCGCCCTGAAATTTGCCTTGTGGGCTCCTATGGGAAAATAGAAATTGACGTCTGCTTACTTTGGATTGCTTAGCTGGAAAAACATATGAGATGATATGCATGAGACGACATCCTTGTAGGCCTATTGCAGTGTTGATATGAGTGATAAGTTATAAGAGAGAGAGGAGGTAGCAGTAAGCCAACTATTCTTTATCAAACAAGACTGAGGAACAGGATATTTTTATAAGCCCATTTTAACACTGGTTGGATGCATGTTGTTGTTACATTTTTTTTGTTTTCTAAAATTAAGAACCTAATGTATTTCATGGGTATGCTATGGATAGAAGCAGTATCAAGTGAGGTTAAATGGCAACAAGGATTTAGATTATTTATTGAGGAAAAACTTCTTCAGGGTAAGGCTAATGAGCCCCTGTGTTTCCCCAGGCTTGGGTTTTAGCCTCTCTCACTGGTGGCCCAAGGAAGAGATTGGGCAAATACCTTTTGGGAAGCACGTTGGCACAGTTGCTCCTGCCTTTGAGGATGGGAGATGACTTCTTTCCTTTTCAGCCCTATTTTCTGTGAGTGATTGTGAAACTGTTTAGAAAAACATTGGGTTTTGGGGAAGCACATATGCACGGTAAATCCTGCTATGATCTGAATAACTTCCCAAGAATTTTCTCCAGGTTCTTTTATACCCTGGCTCTGCCAGAGACCTGCCCTAGGTTAAGCAGCAAGCGTCTTGATCAGAGTCCTGCATGAAAGCATAGGTACCTAAGTATCTATGTCAGTATGTTTCTTAATTCTTTATACCTCTAAAACATGAATATACTTTAGTCCCTTTTATCATTTTTAATTAGAGTGGAGTTCAAAATGGTACATACTTAACATTTTAAACATTGTATAAAAATATCTGAAAGCTTTTTTTTCATAAAAGAGCTTCTTTAAAAGCTTTGCTTTCATTCTTTAGTCTTATTTTCCTCTTTTAGTTGCTTCTCACAGTAATATAAAGACAAATGTAATGGAAACAAGTAATAAGTACTGGGAATGGCAAACAGAAAAAAGAATAAGTAGAGAAAAAAAGAGTTCTGCTTTTCATAGGATTTCAGAAGTCTTTGGGTCCTTGCTAGAAGTGCTGGCTCTAATCCAATGTGCTTTTATTGGCACACATGAACAAATTATCCAGGGCACAGCTATTTTTCTTACTGTAGTAAAAACAGGGACTCTGAATGGAGGCTTTGTGTAGGGCAAATATTTTTCCTTTGAAACTGGGTACGAGTTTAAAGTTTATCTAGCGTGCCTTCTGGAAAAGGAAAAATTATCCTTCTCAATCTCTTCAAATAGAAAATGTATAACAGTATAGGCAACTCAGAGCTCTATAAACAAAATTCAATCATTGGTGAAGAGCTGGTGAAGTTTTATAATAAACAGGATTTCTTAGTTGCCTACAATGTGGGAGAAAGCTCTATTTATATAGGCCTTCACCCTTCCAAAAGTTTCTGTGGATGCCCTCTCTCTAGCGTCTTTTGCAGGGCTCTGTATGTTTTGTAGCCACATGGGTGTAACCAGAAGGATAAGGGCCTTATGGAAAATAGTTCTTAGATAACATTCATTGCTTTAAGGACTATCTCCATGGGTAATCCTTCTTACTCCAATTGAAGGTGTAACTCACTTTGCAGTAGTACCATTGCTGTTGAAAGTTGAGCAGCCTGTGAAGTCTGACAGTTCTGTTCAGTATCATGTATTAGAAGTACCAAAGAGATACAGAGTGGTCCAAATATGCTTTTTTGAGGAAAAAAAAAGACAACAAAGAAAACTCCAACTATAGTATCTCCAATGACTATCATTTGTGCAAGATCCCCATAAAGCAGTGACTCATCTTGAAAGGTAAAGAGATTATTTAACTCTTTCTTAGCTCTGTAGGAGCGTAACCATATCTTTGAAAAAAGATTTTAGATGGGTATTTCTTACGTCATGTTAAGATCACTAGAAGCAGCTCTAGAACAATTCTTGAAGTGCATGGAAATGAAAGGTGCGCTCCGATATCCCCAACCCCATCCCTCGCCTTTCCAAGCAGGAAAAGATCAAAAAGCATTACCACGTATGGCTTTTTTAGCTCATTCCCTTTCTCCCTTCCATCTTCCCACCCACGCTTATTTCACACATGCTTATTTATAATAAAAGAACTGGGTGGACAACAGTAATTCCATATTCTGGAAGATTTTTGAAAGTTAGCTTCCTTCTAAACCTCTGGAACTTTCCAAAAAATAGAGCTCCTCTGAGGTTTCCTGGGAGCAGGGTATGTTGGGCTCCTGTCCCAGACTGAGGTTCCCGTTGGGAGCCTATCTGACATCAGTTTAAAAAAAAATTGACATTGGAAATGCCTCAGCAAAATGTTTTCAATTCAATGAATGAGCAAATTGCAATAAAATACCTGCTTGCAGTCTTTCAGAATCCCTTTCTAGCGATAGCTTGTTAAATTTGGCTTGGTAACCAGCAATGACAAATTCCTGGACAAAATTTTGTTGTGAAATGTGAAAATTCAGACTCCACAATTAGAGGAAATTGGAGCCAAAACCATTTTGCACTGGTTATAATTTGTCTTTTATAAGGTTTCTAATTTTGTCATCTTTAATCACTGGATGTTTGCTGGAAACCTAGTATGTGATTATAAGGGCATTGAAATTTAAAAAAACATATACTTTTGCTTCTAAAAGTCAAGCCTGTAACTTGCCAAGCCTGGGCATTCACATCAGAGACTGCTTTTGGAAATGTGAATTTGTTAATTGATTTGGAAAAAAATTCATGTTTCTGCATTTCATCAGGTAATTTAAAAAAACCCAAACCTCAGAAATTTGACATCAGTTGAATGTATGTTTTCATTTTTGTAATGCATGTAGAGGAAGGGCTTGGCCCAGATTGATGGGGGAGAAAATTGTTGTCTGTACAGAGAGACATAAGTAAGAGAAACTAGAAAATCAGAGACATGAAATGCCAAAAGTTTAAATTAATTTTCTTCCCACAAATTGTGGAATCTGTTATTGTTCAGTCTATTTTTCTTCCACAATACAAATGCTGAGTTACGGAAGTACAGTGTTAATACCGCGGCAGGGTGTGACTTCATTCAGCTGTGACCTCAGTTCAGTAAGTTCTTTTACACTTGAATCAACTTCGTGCTGAATAATTGTAGCCCTATTGTGGACTGATCAGTTATGCTTAGATGTTTAAGACAGTGCCTTTTGTTTACTCGCTGAATTGCAGTATAGTCTCTTTGGGTTACGTGCGCATTAATGCAAACAAAAATTGATGCTCAAGATTTTTGGTGACCCAAACAAGCATCTCCAGCTGATGTTTGGATGCAGGTGGGTTATTGCATGTCTGAAAGTGCTGCATAGGCTGTGTTCAAGGTCATGCATCTTACTGCGCAGTCATATGCCTGTT
Organism: Phoebastria nigripes; assembly: GCA_035582835.1. Lineage (NCBI taxonomy): Eukaryota > Metazoa > Chordata > Aves > Procellariiformes > Diomedeidae > Phoebastria > Phoebastria nigripes. Next base: position 962,905 of record JAYKAV010000655.1, read on the forward strand.
TTTAACCCTAGGTGAGGGGAAGTTGTCCTTGAAGTTTATTGTTTCAAATTCATGGTTCAGAAGGAAAAACATCAGGGAAATGCTGTATGACATAGAGGGACTGGCCATTTGACTTCACAATTCTGTACAAGCGAACAAGTCACACGGTTCTTCTCATATGTCTACGTTACTCCACTCTGCTGTGGGGTGGGAAATGATTTTAGATTACCTGATTGGTGTCAAGGAGGTATTTCAAGTAGAAGGGAAAAAAGAAAAAGTAATGTTCCCTTGAAAAACAGGTTTTTTTCCAGTGCATATTTTCCAGTGACAACGAAATCATTGTATTTTTGACAGTATTAAATTGAATATCTCAATTGGTTCATTTAGCACCCCTGAGTGATGGTGATACGGGTTCTTTCTTTCATAGATGGGAAAACCGAACAGGGTTTGTAAAAGTCAGTGACTGCTGGTGCTAGGTCTTAAAATAGCTTATAGTGCAACTTATTCTCCAATTCTCTTTAAAAATTAATTTTGTTTTCTTCTGCCTTTTCTTTCTTCTGCTTTATTTTCAGAGTCCCTATGGTTTTGGTTCTGTTGTTACCTTACTATGTGGACACTGTGTATCTAGGCCCTTTCTCAAGATGTCTCCCTACTATTAATGAAAAATACGAGAGGTAGTGATCAGTTGAGTGACTGGATGGCAACTTAGAGACCAACTTTCAGGAGCAGTGTTTTCCCCCATAGATCAAAGACAAAGTAATTTTCTTAGGCCCCTGAGTTTGAAAGAAATAGAATTCTTGTAACACAGGGTAAGTTTTAAAGATAACATACAGTTTTCTGTTGTTAGTGTCTATAAACCAGCTTCAGAGTCAAACCTCCATGCTGAGGTAGGGCACGGAGGTTTGACTCACAGGTATTGGCAATGTTGCTGCTATACACTACAGCTTCGTAACTACATAGCTTTGAGGACAAATTCTACTTCTTATGTGTTTTATGTGTGCATGACAAGTGAAAACCTGGTCCCTTTTAGGAGACATGCTGACTAGATTTGGAATTAATTCAAATACTTTCCAGGTTATGTGTTAATCTAATACTTTCATGTATACATGGTACTGTAAGTACATTGAAAAATATTAGGGGAATATTTTAAATTAATTCTGAGAATATGAACACTCTACTAACTTTTCTAGCATTAAAATCTTGTTTAATCCCAAAAACTTGTGATGGTGGTGTTTGTTTTAAATCATGTTGCCTGAAGTCATGAGCTTTTGTGTATCAGCCTTGTGAAGCTTCATTTGCTGCCTTGTTTGCATTTGATTTAGACCTTTCTTAATAGGGAAGTTTGAAGAGTTAGTCAGCATTATTAGAATAGCATGTGCTCATCTATTAAGTTTTAAAAGAAAAGTTTTAGTTTTGCTATTGAGCTCCACTGTGAGCTTACCTTTCAGCTCAGCATTGCTAATTTGCTGTGATCTGATCAATAACTTTTAAATCTTACATATTTGTTCACCTTCATTAAACATAGCCTTCTCTGTTTTCACTGAACTACATGGAAACTGCTTTTTTTTTTTTTTTCCGCACCTTACAGAAAATGTAGATCTTACAGTAAGATACAGAGTATGAACCCTTCCCGTAGTAAAGTTTGAGGCTTTTCAGACTTGTGTGAATCGGCATTCATAGCACTTTATTTGTGGAAGTGATCAAGATTTCATAAATGATGCTGGGTCCATATCATCAAAGGATACCATCAAAGGGTGGTCCACAACAGTATGGAGCTTGGGTGTTTAAGATAAGTGGGAAACCAGTGGATGTTGCTCCTACTCAACTTTTTTTGTCTTGTTTAATTCAAGATTGTAACCTACTACTAACCTAGAAACTTGTTCTTCTAAGTAACTAGCTGATGGATTTTAATGGAAATGATTAAGAATGTTAAGAATAAATAAGAATAGATATCAGCTGTGTGGGTTTTTTGTGTTTGGCTTTTTTTTTTTTTTTTTTTTTTTTTTTTTTTTTTTTTTTTTTTTTTGCTAAATAGGGTGAGAGTGAAAGTTTAAGTAGGGAGCAATAAGAAAGCCTTGCAATGGGAGTCATCTATTGCCATGTCTGAGACCACGATAACTGCAGTGTCGGTGTCTGGCTACAAGGCCTACAGGATAAAAGCTAATACGGCAACTTCACCAAAACTGAAGAAAGTAAATTTGTGAAAACAAGAATTAGATCTTGCCACAGTTCTATTAAACTAAATTAGAGAGACATTGGTGAGTGTTCCTGTCTTTTTTCCTCCTCCTCCTCCTCCGTGTTAATTTTAATGGTCTGGTTGGAGTATGTCATTATACAGTTTCAGTTCAGCTTTTGTTATGGTCTCTACCATGCCAATTTTAATAATGTCAGTGTGTCATGACACAGCTATTAAGCTTGCAAGTAGATGTGGATAGGTGCTTAAGGCAGTTTCATTTGGTCAACTTGCAGCAGCAAGCAGTATTTTAACTATGTTGGGAGTTCACTCATTTTTTGACCAGACTGAGCAGAAAACTTTGTATAAAAYGGCAGACAACACCTAAAGACATTGTCTTGTTCATTTTTATATACTTACAGTACCACTACARTAAGTCTTATCATTTCTTAACATTTTCACAAGCACTTCAGTGCAAGAAACTGTTCAGAAATATTTCATCAGCTACACTCACAGCCTGTTTTCAATGTGAAAGGGAAAAGTATATCCAAATTTTATGATCTTTTTGACATGTGGTGTCTTCAGGGTGGTGGAAAGCATGCTCATATGGCATCTGGAAAGAAGCACCCTTTGCATGCTATTTCTTGCTGAGTTTTCTGCTGGCCCATCTAAACATGCTCACTAGTATTAAAATATCATTTATAAGTTCTCATTTCTAAAGTCAAATTGATGGCTTGTTGGTTGTACACTGCAAGCTGACTTTCGAATCAGTGTCTGGAGTGCCCTCTTTTGAAATCCTAATGATCTCATTTGAAGTATGATGTAACAAGGAATAAAAGGAAGTAATGAAAAAAATCAGTGTATGTGAAGAAGAGAAATAAAACTGTGGTATCTGTGCTAGGTTAGCTGTATTCACCAGTCAGTGTTTCCAAGTCAGTTTTGGTTTTGGTTTGTGTTTTTTTTTTTTTTTTAAAAGCAAACAACAAAACCACCAAAAACCCAAACCAGAACAAATTATTGTACATCTCTCTTCAGGTGGAGATATTGAGTGCACTGTTGTAGCCATGTTGGGATTAGGATTTGTGAGTAAAAATAGTATCCTTTGCTAGCTCACTACCCTACTGGGGGGGGGGGGGAATAAAGTAGACACTTTCCAGGCACCTGGGCCCTTCCTCGGGTCTGAAATAAAAGCAGTGGCCTTCAAAGTCAAGTACAAATTGAGAACCACTGCTCTGAATTTCAATAAATATTAAACTCAAATAGAATTTTAGTTAGCTTTCTCTCTTGCAACTATCTTATAGCTGTTCCTTGAACACTGGAAGGGAGAAGTTAGTGATGGTGCTGGGGCTTGTCCCGTGGGAAATGTTTTCCCAGTGTCCTTTRTGCGAGTCCACATAGGTGCGCAGGGATTCCTGAGTGCTGTAGATGAGGTGCCAAAGTAAGCTCTGGTGCAGTATGCCAGTGGCTCTCTAAATCCATGACCTCTTCYATTGGAAGAGTTTCTTCTTTGATCCTCTTCAAATACTTGAGGTAGACTTACCAGAGACACTGGTTCTTATGGTACATTTTAATCCCCTTTTTCTACCTCCTTCTACAAATTCCTTCATGTGCCATAAACACCTTCCTCTTTAGACCGTTCTTCTGTATGTGTGGAGGGTTTTTTGTTTGGGTTTTTTGGGTTGGTCTTTTTTCTTTCTTTTTTTCTTTTATACAAGATACTGGTCTTCCAGCTGTGGTGATACTTTCTGCAAGGTCTGCATAATTATCCTGATCTTGGTAATTAATACTCATCTTGCTTTAGATGAGGTGGTTAATTCTCTAATTAAAACTAGCAGTGAGTGGTGGCTTTAGTGCTTGGCATATTTATTAATGTTCCTTTGTTGCAATAGGGATTTTAAGTCTTTGAAGCTTTTGTATCTGTAAAGCTGTTTCATTTTCTTTCAATACGGTTAATCACAAATCATGGCTCAGACCTGAGTGAAATGAATGGAAATAGGTTGCCGTGCCAGAATAAGAACCTGTTTTCAAGCAGGGTCTTTATTAGTGTGGCAATAATGAGAGCTAAATCTATGAACAGGATCTATCTGAAGTTTATTCATTCAGTTCTTCCTGTTGGTCTTCATATTTCTCCCCTTTCTTAAAATAAAAGATACCTATCTTAATTGTATTGTTAGAATATTTCCTTAACAATCGCTGGAAAATATCATATTAGGAAAAAGAAGATTTAAAGGGCATTTTTTATTTTATTAGTTTTCCCAACAGAAAGCTTCTCTTTTAGCTAACAATTCTTGCTCTGAAGACTGGTCTTGCATTAACATATTGAGTCTCCTACTTTGATTGATAATTATGTCACCAAATTTTCTTAATAAATTTATCCTGTCCCTCCTGCTTGAAAGGAATACTGCTGACAGATTTAGCATACTCCTTCTACTGAAGGACTGAGGAAAAATATTAGATTTCAGAAAGTGTCACGGAAAATAAAAACACTTTTTGAAACTGGAAAAAGCAGCGTTGATTGAGCTCATCTGCTGCACTGCTCTGTGGATGTGTTGGTGAATACACTGACAAATCCCTCCTCCTGGGCAGTGCTGTGTCCCCTGTCATGCGGTGCTGTCCCCTACCTGGCCAGAGCTGTATTCATTTGTCTGTCAGAGTCATTAGTTTCTTGAAATGCTCCTACCCCTCTGCCCCCTTAGACAATCAGGTAAATAATATTCTGGGTTTAAGTTCAGCTTTCTATAAGGAATGAATTTCAGGGGGGAGAGGGGGGCACATCCAGTCCTTTCCTCCCCACCCCCAGGTTTCTTTAGCAGGAACCCCAGTTAGCTAATGTCACATCCAGCAGAAGGGTTGTTTGGGGATGCACTAAAATCTAAACACAGGATGCAACTCAGTGCAGATTTGTATAAACTAAGATGCAGTGTAATTAGCGCTAATGGCCATGCTGGACAACTGCTCTGAATCCAGAGAAGACCTGAAAGTAACAGCATTTTCAAAATTATTTTATTGTGGCTATTGTRTTAACATGTTTGCTTGAAGTCCTGATGCTTGGACACTGAAGTACCTATTCCTTTCTCAGAAAGCCCCAGCCCCCCCATCATTAATAAAGAGTGGCTTGAAAGAGGCAAAGGGGACAACAGCCAGAGCGGTGGTGAATGAAGTCCAAATGTTTTGTCTTGCAACTGCATCACTTGTAGGGTCCAGCTTTCAATTTTCTGTGTGATTTTTGCTGTCATCTTTTTGACCAGCCTTTGGATGCTCCAATCCCCTTAATAGGAAATGGAAAACATTACAGTACAAAGCTGCTGCCAGCCCGACCGGCACCAGTTTGTCTCAGAGAAATTCTGATATCAATGTACCAAGGATGGAAAATCCCTAGCGATCATTTCCGAAGTAATACTTACTTATGCATGCATGTGCATCTTCGTGTTTATCTCGAGGCAAGATGTTGAACAGCCAGCAGAATTTGTGTTTGCTCGTGGTTGTTGCCTGAAGCAAGTCCCGAAGCAGAGGGCAGCAGCAGCAGCAGCAGCATTTCATCTGACTCTGTGGGACCTATTTCTATCAGGAGTTTCCCATTTGTAAAATCTGTGGCTGGAGTGAAGATACAAATACGAGAGTGTTGGGGTCAGAAGAACAAGGTAGACACAAGAGGAAAAGAAACCAAAATGCAAGAACATAAGGAATAACTAAAGAAATTACCTCAGCATAGAGAAACAAGGGGGTTAAAAGTAATAACTATTCAAAAATTTAGCATGAGGAAGGAAAGTGTGTGGGGGTGAACAGGGTGAGGTTCGAGAAGAAACAAATGAAAAATAGTAAGTCATGCAGCAAGTTTAATAGTTTTTCTACATTCTGTAGAACAGCAGTGCTGAATGCTGTGGAATAGCAATAAGAGGCATTTTTATTGAATGCATAGTGAGTTACAGTGTAGCATGGATACATCTGATTTTTTTGTTGTTTTTTGTTGTTCCGCAATATTGTAAAAAGGGAAAGGGTGGAGAAAGCATGTCCTTTTCTGACATTGCTACACTGTCAGATCTGCTACAGATAAGTGTTACCTTGTAATAGTCCACTTGTTTTTGTTCAGGCTGGAGTTACAGCTTGTGCCTGCTATCTAGCTGGGGAAGAATTCTTGGGGTTTTTTGGGGCATATGAAAACAATGACTTGTTACTAATAACATTTTCTTAATCGGGAGATAATTATTCTTCCAGCCATTCTTGGCTTTCCTTTTCCTTCCCCTACATCCTCTTCTCCTTAACCCTTCCCCCTCCCTGCCCCCAGCATCATTTCTAAAATACTCATGGCATTAAGCTGTTCTTCTTTTTTCCATCTGATATTGTGATCTGTTGCTGGGTGCGACTGATTGATTCAGGATGAGTGGAAAAGAGCATCAGTCTCTGGAACATCTCATTTTCTTTAATGAGATAGCTCTGCCCTTCTAGAAAAGGGATTTTTTTGAAATAAATAGAGGGATTTTGTTACCTTCAAACTCCTACTAGGAATTTAAATGGCAGGGCACGTGAGTTGTCAATGTGTCAGCTTGTTGTTGCACGCAGATTGTATTGCCTTCATTAGGCTGCTGGGCTACAAGGTGGGGAAGGCGAAGGGTATTTTAGCATTTGGGCACTTTTTTAAATGAATATTTATGACCAATGTAATCATGTTGTATACCGGTATAATACTCCCCATGTTTGGGATTAGACCACCTGTAACTGTTGACTACTAAAGAACGAAAGTGTATCTGTCTCAGAAATGGTTTGTCTGTTATAAAGGCTGGACCCTTGTCATTTATGTTGCTTCTTACTATCAATATGCTACAGTCCCTTCAAAAATAAAGCTGATGGCAGCAGTGAAGTCTTAGGTGGATTTCTTTTTGTTCAGTCTCTGATACTGTGGGAAGAGAATTTAGTATTTATTTGTTTTTAGGAATTTCCTGTTTATAACTATTTTCTTACTGTTTTTAATAATATATTATTTTAATATATTTAAAGATAAATATCTTAAATATTTATCTTATTATTTCTTATTATTTTAGCTATTTTCTTATTATTCTTTTCTTCTTAAATTCTTATTTCATTTTCCTGTTTTTACATATTTCTTGTTCAGAGTAGGTATGATGTCTTTTCAAGATCCTGAGAAAGACATGACCATTCTTGGGCATATTCACAAGTAAACTGTTGATGCTTCAGGACCTATTAAAGAGGGATCATACAGTTAATTTTGAAGGATGTTTATCTTAAAGTCTAGGATACCAGCATATGTTGCTGTGAACTGCTGGGCTGAGGTGAAAGGGAAGATTAAAGAGGAAGTGGAGTTTATTAATAGACTCCTGGATGACAATGGCTTTGCAGTGTGCATGGGTTGACTTTTGCTACGGGACTGGTTTTAAGAGATGAAAGAGCATTTGAGATGAGAAATACAGCAGAGAAAGTATAAGTGAATAATAAACGAAGCACTGCACATTCTGTTATCCTTTTATGTTTTTTCCCTTCTCTCCATCATGCACTTAATAAAAATTTTGAAGTGTTTTCCTAAATTTTTTTTTTTCTGGAAACATTTAGGTTGAAAGAGATGAAATTGCCTGATAATTTTGAGGAATTAGATGTAGCTTTTTGATGCTGTTATAAATATTTGGCCTAATTATAAATAATGACTATAAAAGGTTTGTTTGTATTCATATTCAGGAGCTTTCTTGAACCAAGGGATAGAAGCATTGCATAGCCTCTTGAAATTGTCATGTCAAAGTGGTTGTCTTGGCATTTCAAAAGCATTTGATTTTTTTAACAGTGGAAAATTGCATAAGGAACAGGAAATATTGTTGGCTTTACTCAGCTATCAAATAGCAAGTGGTGTTTTGTTTGCATATCAGCTAAAACTCACTAAAACTTTTGTGCTTACTTGGCAGAACAAGCTGGGTTGTTGTTTGGGTTTTTTTTGAAAAACAGACAAAATTTCTGACTTCAGATTTTCATTATCACTTGATTCAAAATAGAATTTTAAAGCTTTTTATATTTACTCTAAGTGGTGTTATGCCTTACAGCGGGCAAGTATTTAGTCATGAGATGTGTTTTCTTCCCCTAATGTGAAAATCTGCTGTTCAGTTTCATTGCTGCTTTAAAACTCAGTGTGTTATGCTAACTTCGAGACTGAATGAAGCTTTAAGTTCTAATATATTACATTCCTTCTACTTAAAATGCCTGTTTCACCACTTTCATAAAKGTGGAGTACAAATAGCAAATCAAGTATTGGTCAGATTAAGATGTCAGAGGAGTGAAATAATTTAGAGGGAGTCTAAAACCAAGGTTTTTTCCAGATCTCACTTTAAAGCAGATAGTTGCGGAATTTGTTTTAAATAGGCCTATGAAAAAATCACAAAGTATGAAAGGGTATGGCAAATAGAATTATTAAATAAGTGTTATAGAGGAAGTGGGGGGGATACTGAAAAGCAATGGACATAATTTGTGTGAGTTTTTTGGATCTGGTCACTCTTAGGAGGCTAATCACAGGGTAAACTGTTAAGCAGGGTAGCAAAATTGAGCAACGGTTGCAGAYGATAAGAATTAATTGCTGATAGGAAGTGTTGAAGAGTTTAACGGCAGCATGAGCTGTGCACTCTGAGTGGCTCTGGTCCACGCAGTCGCTGGAACGGAACAAGGAGTGCACAGTGACCTGGCAAATTCTGCTGAGAAAACGAATATTTTTATTCTTTCAAGTCATGGGACAATTTCAGGATGCTTCCCAAGGGTTGTAATTGCTAATGAATTGAGCAGCACTCGGCACAGATAGTAATTTATTGGAAACAGCTGCTAAGTACTGCACTCTATAAAAAGTGGCTTAGAGCAGCCAAACAGACTACCAAATTGGATACATGATATATTCGTGGGGATGTGCAGGAGAAATGGAAGTAAAACATGGATATGTCAGTAAAGATGTTTTGCAAGGAGCAATCAAAGATTTAAAAGAAAAATTAAAAAAAAAAAAAAAGAGATTCTAAGCCAAATCACCAAGTATGTGCTCACTAAAGGCAATACCACGCTTCCACCTGATTACATCTGGCACGTAATCAATGCAGTTCGGTTCTAGTTAGCTTTGCTAACCACATCGCAGGTAGATGTCAGGTGTTCCTCAGAAAGGTATGAAAATGACTCTGTTCTCAGTACAGAAGACCAAAAGGAGCTTGTACATCTCTTGAAATGACAGAGGACTTGAGAGCTGAGAATAGAATTTGATTGTGATTGTATTTTTGCGTGAAAGAGGGAAGTAGCAGAACATATGTGGATACAGCATGTACTGTAGGTCAATCAGCTGCCGCTTCTTTGTAGAACAGGAAGAGAGTAGTTGAAGTGAGGCAATAAGTTGACTTAGTGATTCAGAAGATAAGCTGGTTGTAAGGTGGCTCTAGTACAACAAAGCAGRTTGTGCTTGCTTGGAACTGGAGCTTTTGTTAGGTACAAATTTTATCTGACCTACTTTTGACTATTTTGCAGAGTTAAAAGAAATCTTTTTTTGTTTAATGACTGAGATGTAGAGAAATATTCAAATATATATTATTCATATATGTATAAATGAAAGAACATTTGCCCATGGTAAATTTGAATCGAGATTTGTTAATTGTTTACAGGCTTATGAAAGTCACTTTCCAGAATCAACTTTAACTTCAATGGGCACATTATTAAAGGGAGAAGGCATTCTTTTAACTGTTTTCATCATAGCTTTTTCAGTATTGCTGTTATATGAGAGGTTTCATTTGGCATGCCAAACTTTCAGGGTGTTTAAATGCTGCTTAAAAAAAATAAAAAAAAAAAATGCTTTTTTTAGTCCCAAAATAGCTAACCAAGTTTCCTTTTGTGCTAACAATTGTGTTTTGTTTTGGTAGTGCATCTTTCTAACAATTCAGCTGATAAGTTTCATAGAATATGTATCAAAAGGTCATTTAAAAGAATGAATTGAGGATTAAAATCAAGCATGCTCGACTATTAAAGTTGCCATTTGGAATATCTTGTTCATTTCTGCAGTAGATGTTGTTCTTTGTTTAGTCAGCCTTTTATTTCTAAAGCTATTCCTAAAGACCATTGTATCAATAATAATGGCTTTAGTCACTAAATTATAAATTGTTTGAAGCAATAACTATCAAATTGCAATTGGGGGAAGTTCCGTAACGGGTCTTTAAGGCATCACTGCGATGCAAATAATAACAATTGAGCTTGTTGATGCAATTTCTTTCCCGTTTAAACCGTAATTTTCTCATTAGGTTTGTATTACACCTGTATTAAACCTTCATCTTTTAAGAGACTTCAATTCATATGCTGTTGTTTCTTTTCCCAGATTGTTTCCCTCAGTAAGTGACAATAAGAATGAATGGACATATATCAAACACCCCTCCCGGTGGATATGGAAGTTATTTTCCTCAAATGAAGTAAGGTTTTGCCTTTGATTTTCCTCTTAGGGTCAAAAAATAGTGTTGTATTTTGTTCTTTACGCTTTCATTTCTGATAGAACTGTAATTATTAGATCCCATAGGAATAATACAAAGGCAGTTTCTGTAAAAGAATGTGCAGTTTCCAAACCATGTAACCAAATTGACAGATATAATCTGACTGATTTTGTATTAGTGTAAGGGTAAAGCTTTGTTACTGAATGGAATCATCTGGAACAGAAAAATAGATTGCTGTAGCCATAACATACTTATCACGTTACTCAGAGAGGTCTTCACATACCTGAGATGTTTAAGGTTAGCTCTGAGTGAATGCATTTTTATGCATAAAAGATGAGGCTGCCCTTCCCATCTGTGAGAAAATATCGTTTCCCAGTGAACAGAACTGAGCAACTGTTACCTGAAAGTGTTACCTTGTCTGAGATAAGAGAACGCTCCCTGTGTCAGAAGCATGCCGCTAGGCTCATTCGCAGCACTAATGAGAATTGACCTAACCTGATGCCAAAGAGCATGTATTCATGTATGGAGCAGGGCATCTGTGCTGTCATCTGCTTCTCACATTGTTGTCCCTTTAAAGTGAGTTTGTATATGACTCATTCTTGTTGTTACGCTGGAAGGATGTTAGATTGCCTTTTCATTTGTTGTAGGCAATGATAGTCCTTTTAAGTCTTTTACGAAAAGCAGTTAAAATTGTTAAAAACAATTAACACTTGTGTATGCAGGRAAAAAAAAAAACCAAAATCCTACCAAGTCTTTGACATAGTCTTTTTTTATTTTTTATTATTAGTATTAGTATTTATTTAGTGATATTGATTACTTACATTATGGTAGCATCTATGTGTATACCACACCCCCATTGTGCATATTAATGCAACAAAAAATAGCTCAGAAGGGCTTCCAGCCTAAGTGAAACATGCTTCATTGTATTCATGGTGCGGAACAAATATCCAGTATCATTACCTCTGTTAGTAACATTGTAGGTGTGTGTATAGTCCTACATAAAAGGAGGGTTTTTTTCAATGCCTGTTTCTGTGTGGCAAATACATCTGTACAGAAGTTAACCAGAAATGTTTTCTTCCAGTGGCTATGGTTCACCAACATTTGCTCAGGCAGAGAGGGAGCAGAATTCAAGAACAAGTGCAAAAGCTCTTTATGGTAAGGTGGCATAAAGTCTCTAAACATTTATGTTAAAATTGTTGTTTAAATATTGATTGTGATGTCATGGTGAAAATATTTTATGCATATAAATCTGAAACTGTATGTACACGTGCGTGTGTGTATATATATAAAGAAAATTAAAGAACAAAGTGATTTTATTCCTACTAAAACTAACTAGGCTAGCTAGAAAATGCTTTTATGGTTTACTAAGCAGAGAACTCCCACCTGCTAATTTTTAAGGCAGCAATGTATAAAGCATTTATCACAAAACTAAGAGTGATCCTATAACTAAGGTATGTACCAGGGAGAAGGCATTAAGGTTTGATTCATGACCTGTGTCTCCCTCTGCCTCCCCACCTTTATCCCTGCTAACAGAAAAGGAATTTACAATATTGTTCTTGTTTGACACAAGGATTTCATGGAGGTTAGATATGACATAATGGATTTGGAGCCCTATTTGGCCTGCTATTTTCGACAGGCTTTGTGACTGTCAAATGTGATGTTACTTATAAATGCCTAAACATTTTTGCACTTACCAGCTACAGATGCTAGTACTTGTCTTGGCTGTATACGCTACTCTCTAGCCCATGGCCAAATCACTGTGGAGACAGAATGTAGTCATGTTCCTTGCCAGCCAAATTGCACCGTTTCCTGGTCGTCCACCTCCACTGTGAATACATCCTGCTGATAGCTGTGCTGGTAATGGAAGTACAAGCGGCAATGAAGCTGAGAGATGTTCTGCTGTGTAAATCTGTGCCTGTTGTTAAATGCTCTTTTGAAAGTCAGTACAACGGATAAGACTGGAAGAATGAGGTTTGCAGTGAGAACCCAGTCCTGTGCAGGACCCCTCGCACCTCAGCCTGCTCTCCCTTGTTGCATCTACCACCTCTTCTGCAGGTTAACAAACTGGAAAGTTCAAAGAGCAGTGGCTAGTAACTGCAACATCCTTAGTAGTAACTAATCTTTCCTCCCTCCTATTTTGGGTGGAGCGATGGCTGGGAGCGACCTCGGGGGTTAGGGGAGTGAGGGCAGGGTGCTTTGTGGCATTAGAACAGCGTTAACTTTGCCCATGGAAGGATAGCCTTCAGGCCTCGAGTTTGGTTACTCACCCGTGAGCGCACGAGAAGAACTTTGTTGTACTGGTTGCCTTGTTGGCTTTTGAACTGCTTTGAAATTCATGAGGCTAAAAGCCTAAGAAGGAGATGAGAGGTCTCCTAGCTTTGTGTCCTCTGAAAAGAGGAGTGGTGTGAAAAAGCTGATGTGGTTTGGTGGCTGAAGGCACTGTGCTAGCGTAGTGTGAAGGTCCACTTCTAGAAAAATCAGCTAAGACAGAAGTAGAAACCATTTGAAACATTCGTCATTTTAAAATGATATTGCATGTGAATCATTCTAAGTTTAAATTTGTCTTTTTTAGTGGTATGCTACAAAAGTCAGTCACCTGACATAGTATTAAAGGCAGGAACTGCAACTGAGAAGAATTCTGAAGTGATCGTTTTAAACAGTGATTTCTGCATCCTGTATGGGTTCACGCAACAAACTGATTGCACGTGTTGACAGAAGCAGTAGGTGGTAACAGAAACCAGCAAGAGGCATTGCAAAAAACCCTTAGCAGATTATTTCTTTATGAGACGTTATGAGCGCGTTGCGCTTTTCCTTTTCATTTTATATCATCATCATAATTTTTCAAGAGTACATGGTTTGAACAGTGTGGCAGTATCAGTAAGTGTCTTAACCATGTCCTTTAATCTTTGTGGGCTTTTAAAATAATACCTCTCTGAGCTTTTTTATATAAACATGTCATGGGATAGTCATATGTCAGTAGAAGATGGGGACAAGTGAGTAAATTTGAGGTATATAATGGTAAACAGCTGTTTACTTCTAAAATACTTAATTGAATTCAGGTACTAATTGAAAATGCTTACCATATAACTGCTGCGTGGTGGCTCCTGTAAAATGAATTGTTGATCTTGGTTCACTTCCATTGCTGGTAGATATATCACAAAACTATAGCTGCAGTTGCCAGGAACTGAATGAAGTAGAAGACTCAATTATCCTGGAGCTCCGAGTAAAGATATATGGGCACAGCTTTTAGAGAGGAGTTTGCACATTTTACTGCTTCTGCTCTGTTTTGTATGCATAAAGAAGTAGGCTGTCAGTATCACCAAATGTATGAACTGGAGAAGGAAAACACCTAAAACCTTTCTCAAATTCGGGGCAATTATATTTTTTTAAATTTTAGCAATTCTGCTGCATCCCACGTGTGTCTCTTCTTCCTTTGAGATGTTAGGGATTTTTGTGCATGCTATCTCAAGGGGGGTGGGAAGCAGTTGAGTGATACTGGAATTGTTAAAATGTGTTTAAAATGCTTATTATAAAATATTTTATTTATAATTGATTTATAATTAATAGCTGAAGTATTTTATTGGAGATCCATGAGACTGAAAGCCTATAAAGCAGACATTTTTATATTTTATATTATGTATATATATATTAAATGTACCTATTTTATTCATGTAAATACATAAAGTTCATGTATTTAATAGATTCAATTACAATATATTGGAAAAAAAATATATAATTTTACTGTAAAAGTAAAGTGGACCAGGTTTTTTTGTTTTGATAAAATGTGACAATGTAATGTCATGGACAAAGTTTGCTGCTAACAAGCTTCCTTTTCTTGGAAGACTTTTGAATGCCATTTGGACTAAAGCACCTATCCATGGGTATCAACAAGTGAAGATCTTGAATTCAGTTTCTTCCAAGCACAGTAAAGACTAAAAAATTATTATTAATAATAATAAAAATAATAATGTGTATATGTGTATATATATGTGTGCATGCACATAAGTGTCATGGCATGAAGTTTATCTCTTAAGTCCCAGTGCTGAGGTAGTTCATGATTCTTCAGTCCTTTGCTCGTCAGTCAGAAGGTTGACCACAGTGCCAGTGGGAAAGGAGGCTGGAGTTTTATTGGTGTTACAGACAGTTCAGTTAAAAACTAGACTGGAGCCATTGCTATCTCTGATGTGGTTATCTGATAGCAAAAACTTCCTTGCAACTGCCTTTTTTCCTGTGTCAAATAATCTCTTTGTTTTCACTCATTTCCTTCCTGAAATGAACTGTTTTCTATTTGCATGATAAATCTCTCACTGAACTGGGAGGGAAGATGCMCTCTACACATTCTTATGGGGTTTTTTTTTCATTATTTTGTTTCTGATCTTTCCATCTGAAATGGGTTTTGGGTCGTACTGTCATCTGTTGTTCTAGCATTGGCTTCTCCACCTGCCTTCTGCAGCTCTGCTTGCGGGCAGACATGCAGCGTCAGTCGTCACCAATAGCCAGGGCCGTGCGGGGGGTTTGCCGGTGGGTGACACAGTGTGGAGCAGCCCCATTCCCCAGGAGTAGCGAGCTAGCGGTTTGCTCCAAATTGTTAGATTATTATACGGGACAGAATTGAAAGATGTTACTAAAATGGGCTTCACACCACATCAGAAAAGACTAGCTGTTTTATACATTGTGTTTATACTCTCATGTCTGTGATTAGGTGCTAGCAGTGAAATTGCATGTGTATTTTTGCATTGCTCAAATACCTCATTCAGAGCAAGAACTGTAGTGTAATAAATTCAAGGAAATCACAAGCAGATCATAGGCTACATAAATGAGTCCATTAAAAGAAGCCATCCATGTAACATGCTTGTGTTATTTGATACTCAAATGAATTAGACTGACAATTGACTTCTAAACAATACACTTTCTCTGATAGCTAGTTCCACATAGCCATCAGGGAGAAGCTTGTGGCACAAATCTCTGAAAGCGATAGTGTTTGCTCCTCTCTTAATAAGATTTGTTTTGAACTCAAGTTTTGACCTTTTTCCCCGGATGTGTAGGTCACGTCTCCTGCTCTCAGTCTCAAGTTGAGTTTTTCCAGCTGCTGCAATACATTCTTAAAGGGGTGTCAGCAATCAGTCCAATGCAAACCATAAATATACATTAGTAAACTAAGTATTGGGCTTTTCTGCTTGATGATGTGTGGTAATAATTTATACTGTCACTCCAGGATTCTTAGGACAGCTTGTGAGGGAGACTCTTAATCCATCTCCACATGGATTGCCATCAGATTTCAGAGCTTTGTCTCTTTCTGCACTGTCCAGACATTTTCCAATTTGGCTATGGCAGGGGAAGGTGGGATCTGCCATTATCCTTCTTTGCGCTATCATAACCATAGTGCTGATAACATTTATTACATCTGGCCTATGCAGTTATTTGTAAGACATCAGTGGAAGTCTAGGCATCGGGATTCCTCGTTTCTGTTTTAGGCTTTTAGGAGCTGAAAATATGTTGTGCCTAAAGGTATCAAAGCCCTAACCAGCACCACCTGTGCTTCAGGTCATCTGTTAAGACCCAGACTGAGATCTTCTGCTTTTGGTAAGAATTTTCCCTACCTAGATAAAGAATTAGATTTCTCTTGCTGTGATACATTTCTCTGTGTGGTCTCCTGGACAGTGGCACAGAGCCAGGCTACGGTAGAGTTTATTAAGCAGCTTTCTAATTTGCCATATTGCTGCACCCTCTTCCAGTTGGAAAATGGGTGAGGCAGAACTCTAACTTTAGCTATTTCAGGTTCTGTTCATAGCTCTGCCTCAAGGGACCTTGGGGCACACTGGTGTTTCTGTCTGAAACTGTGGAATAGTTGCCTTTCCAAAGTATGAAATGGTCCTTCACAGAAATAACTGAGGAGAGCACAGAGTTCTTAGTGTAGGGAGGGCAAGGAAGAAAATGAGCAACGGCAATCTCAAGTCCTGTTTGTGTCATGTACTGTCTAGTGTATTCTTGGCTTGGCTAAAAGACTTTGGTCAAGAGGTCATTTTTTGTTTTCTGGTGTTGTGGCTGCTTCCAAAATTGGTATGAAATCAGTACCTTTTCACGTCTTTTTGAAACCAGAAACATGGTCCATTCCTGATGATTGGCGAATTCAATAAGTTCACAAAGACATGAATAGCAGTAGCATCTCTCCACATGAGACAGCGGGAAGAGTATTAGTTTCTGTGGATCAATGTTTGTGTTCCTTTGAAAGGTTTAGTAGCTAGTAGATCTTACAGTCAGGACCTATGAGTGAAATGTTGTGCTGCTTTTAAGTTTATTGCCCTTGCCTTGCGAGATGTTTTATTTTGCTCAAATTCCTCTGGGTTGCATTTGCTATAGATTGTGATTAAGAATTTAACTTAAATGTCTTCTGCCATGACCCTTTTTTATTTTTATTTTTTTCCTTTATCAGAGGGAAAATACTTTCAGTAAATTGTGTGCAGCATATCAGCAGGGTTTGAGCAGCACTGTATTTTACATGTGGGATGCAAGAGCTGCAATAAGTAGAGTAAACAGAAAAAACTCAATAGTTTTGATAGTTTTATTCATCCTTTGATAGTTTTATACATCCTATCTGGAAGTCTCTGTTGCAGAATTTCGCTTCAGCTTCAATAACTCTCTTCATGCATGAARGGACCCGTGAGAGGCTAAGACTGATCGGGAGGATTAGGAGAGTGAAATGGAGCATATAAAATTTTTTTTTTTTTTCAGTCTTGGGGGTTGACCCCAGCCAGCAACTAAGGACCTACCCAGTTGCTTGCTCGTTCCCCCTGTCTCCTCCCTGCAGTGGGATAGGGGAGAGAATTGGATCAAGATAAAGACAGCTTAATAAGTGAAGGAGAGGAGGGAGGGAAAAAACCTGAAAAAACCCCGAGTAATGCAAAGGCAATCACTCACCACCTCCCACAAGCAGACCAATGCCCAGACAGTCTCTGAGCAAGGGCTATTTTGGAAAGATACCCACCAGTTTTATTGCTGAGCATGACGTCATATGGTGTGGAATATCCCTTTGGTCAGTTGGGGTCAGCTGTCCCAGCTGTGTCCCCTCCCAACCTCTTGTGCACCCCCAGCCTACTTGCTGGGGTGGCAGAGTGAGAAATAGAGAAGGCCTTGACACTGTTCAGCAATAGCTAAAGCATCCCTATGTTAACAACACTGTTTTGGTCACAAATCCAAAACACAGCACTATACAGGCTGCTGTGAAGAAAATGAACTCCATCCCAGCCAGACCCAGTACGTTCAGTAAGTCAGCAAATTCTGTTGCTCGTTTTCAATAGTAGGGTATGAGTTACTTGCATTTGAAGATCATGTAGTAAGTCAAGAGGCATTTTCAGGGTTTCTGTCAAAGCAGTCAGATTAATATCGATGAATAATAATCAGCCACTTCGATATGTCAAAGAGTTGAGGAGATGGAAGCTACATTTCCAGAAGAATGGCAATGGGCAACTCTGTAGGAAAAGAAGAAAAATAAGGAGCTGTATATGTACGAAAACGACTGAGAGAGTCATGTGCGCAGATATATCTGACTTGGAAGTGGAAACGTGGAAGTGTTGTAGGAAGAAGCAGCAGACTCTTGTGTCATCTGGGTAGAGAAGGACGCGGAACAGGTTTGCAGGCTTATATCAGTTTTGCTAGAAGTTCAAGACAGCGGAGCACATCAGCAGAAAGGGGTGCAAAAGGGTTTGTGTCCTCCCTTCTGAGGGCAAGGTGAGAACCTGAGGAGGTTTGTAGGGACATGAGCCAGGCACTTGGAGAAAGCAGAGGCTGAGATTTAGTTTTGAGCTACTGGCAAAAACCATGGGAAAGGGGATGCACTCTAGATGCCAGTCTTTTTTTTTTTTTTTTTTTTTTTTTTTTTTTTTTTTTTTTTTTTTTTTTTTTTTTTTTTTTTTTTTTTTTTTTTCTTTTTTTTTTTCTTTTTTCTTTGTGTTATGTTCATATTATCATGGGGGGACTTTATTCATTCTTCCTTTGGTGCAATTTATGCCAGGCAGCCAAGAAAACTATCTCTCAGGGAGCCTGGGTTATTAGCAGTTGGGTTGACCCTGTATGGGAAAGGAGACCCACTTTCTAACTATTGAATTATAAAAGGGTTGAAAAACAAAGGTTGAGGAAAAACCCTTCCAGAAGCAGTGGAAGAATTTTGCCTGATGCTAGGGTACTTATTAGAAGGTGTATTTTGAAGGGTGAATAATTTCAGGATGGAGCAGTTACCCGTAGTATCTACCTCCAGCTCCTCTATAGCAGTGTTGACAACATTCACAGCTGCTATAGGCCACTTCTTAGCTCATCCAAAACCACATAAAAGTTGCAGCACTGAGCAGTAATTAAGAGCCTGTGAGGTACCCTCTCTTTTTTTTGGTTTGGTCTGTAACTGCAACAAGACTTGGAAGTCTCCCCAGGTTAGTTTGCATGCTTTACTGCAGAGTTTAGATTGCATCGCTTTCTTGGCCTCCCAGAAAAGGGAGTCACCAAGTCTGCATAAATGACATACATTACATGATGTTTTTGGTAGAAGGGCCTATAGGATAACAAAAAACGGTGGTTGATGCCCCATGCCTCCAGTGCTTAAGAGGCATTTGGACAATGTCCTTAATAACATGCTTCAACTTTTGGTCAGTGCTGAAGTGGTCAGGCAGTTGGACTAGATGATCGTTGTAGGTCCCTTCCAACTGAAATACTTTATTCTATTCTATTCTAAATGATAACTTGGATCTCTAGCAGGTTCTAATAATCATTCTACCTGCAGTAAAGAAATAAATAGGTAAATAGGAATTGTTGCTGAACTCAGTATGAACCGTCAGTTGTTGTGGTGACCATACTTTTTGTTTATTAACACAGACACAGATTAACTTCTGCTAATTGGAAATTTTATTGAAGTTCTTGTTACTATTCCGTTGCAGTTAAGAATGCAGAACTTGAGGGGCTCTCCTTGGCTCTCAAGTGTGGGCAACCACAGATTTTATTAGCATTCAGAAAGCTCTATTTCTTATATAAACACTATTGTTCTCACCATGACATAGTGTGTTGAAAACCTTGCCGTCATGTCTATTGTGAGTGTTAGGGCTACTCTGTGGAAGAGGATGTGTTAATCAGTGCTATGAATGGTTTTGGATATACTGTCTTAACACAGGACAAAATTTCTGTGAAGCAGAGCAAGGAATCTCTTGCAAAAGTTACTCTCTTCTTAATTCCTTTGGAGCCTCTACATATTCTTTGTTTATTTAAAACAACTCTAACTGTTATTGTTTGCAGGATTTATAAACCTTACAGTGAATGTAAAATTTCTTATCCTGGTTTAATTTGATATCGTTAAAAAAATAATACTTTTGTTCACCTAAAAAAAGATAATGACAGTCAAAACTGAGTATTTGATGCACTGTTAATTGAGACAAGTGACTTTTTTTTTAAGCATATATTCTCTCTTACCGGACAGCATTTAACTATTTTTTACAGTCCATAATAGAAGACTGTTAGCTGATCCCCTTGGAGATGCAAATAATTCTGTGGGGTTAAACTAGATACTATTTTTTAATTCCCTTGTTTTGTTAGGAACAGATGGACTTTACTTCTTCAGATCATCATCCAAACAAAAAAAGAAAGGTAGCGAATCAGACAGTAGTGCTTTAGTGACTGTTTTGTTGGGGTGTGCATGTGTGTGTCTCTATTGTGGTTAAAAAGAAAATCAACCAAAAAAAAAAACTTGTAAGTAACATGCTGCAAAAGCAGAAATAGTAGTTACAGTTGGAATCAATGCAGATTCTCTGCCCTGGCATTTCAGAATAATGGATAATTAAACCTATTTTAAAATATTCACACACCTACTTAAAAATTCTGATAATCCATGGGGTTCTTGAATTTGGCTGATTGCACTGCACACTTCTTTTGCCAAAGCAAACTGAGTAGCTGCTGTACAGTAGCAGGATGACTGTTGCATGAGCGGTGTTTGTCATCATGGGAGGGGGGCTTCAAGCCAGTGAGGGATTTCAGAAACTGTATTGTCTTTCATGAAAGTCACTGAGAACTGGAGAGATAAATGTGCATGATTATAAAAGGTGACAAATACTTCTACAAGTGACACCTGAAAATGAGGGCACCGCTGTATCTGTCAGCACCTGAAATTCCTGTCTGAAGGAACCCTGGTCACAGAAGAGCCCTTTACAGTGTGGCTTTTATGCTGTCCTCACTGCAGATCTCTCTATGTCACAGATCATGTGCTTGGTAGTAGTCAGCATTTTTGTATTTTGCAAAAAGTAACTTAACTTTCCTGTCAACAGAATCACACACTTTTATTTTCCCCCCAAGTACTCAGAGTATGATGAGATTGCTGGATTTTGTATGTACGTCAGGTACTTCCCTTCTGAACAAAATCAAACTGCC
Source organism: Phoebastria nigripes (assembly GCA_035582835.1). NCBI lineage: Eukaryota > Metazoa > Chordata > Aves > Procellariiformes > Diomedeidae > Phoebastria > Phoebastria nigripes. The sequence continues at coordinate 983,896 of JAYKAV010000655.1, forward strand.
TATTTTACTCGAAGATCAGAAATCAAGTTATTTAATGAAATGGAGAGAAAAGAATTGCCTACTTGCAGAGTTTCCTTGGACCTCTCTCAGCCAAGTCTCCTAGTGACTTCCTTCCTTAGGCAAAGCTCCTGGTGTTCCAAATCGGGCCTTTAAGAGGTCATGGCAAAAAAAGAGAAAAATTCTCCAAATGTTGCATTCAAATTTTTTCCACTAAAGTTGAAAAGTTTTCTTCAGTATTCATCTGAATTCATTATTCTGTGGTGTGGGTGTGTGTTGTGTCTTCATCTTGCATTTTCCCTTCCCTCCTCTCCTGGTTTGATATTATTCTATTTTATRGAGTAAAAGGCAAACAATGTTTCTGATTTTGCAGCATTGTGTTTTGTTCAGCTGAAAAATATTTCTGTTTAGAGATATTTGGTGKGGGGTTTTTTTTTTACCCCTTTCCATGCATATGTCTACATTAGTAATTCATCAAATTGAATACTTTAGGCAGAAATAAAGGATGAGTCAGGTCTGGTTTGTGTGTGGCTTTGTTGTTTTRCAGATTTAACATGTATATCAGAAAATACTTATGCTTTCAAGTGCATTCATACAAATTCAGTAAGCCTGATGCTGGTTAACCTATTGCTACCAAAGTGGCAAGCCACTGATTTTAATAATCAGGCTTCCCAATGAAGCTTTTTCAGTCAGAACACTGCTCCCCTCCGGTGTCCTGACTCACTGTGATGAGTTAACTGGCTTTTTTTTGCACCCACTGGCTCTCTCTCAACGTCGTTGACGTAAGTATGATCCTTGTGCTGGACTATGTGGGGGTGAAGGTTTTTTCTGTCGAAATACAGAAATTGTCAGCAGCTCATCTTCTGTTTTCGTATATACAACTAGTCTTAATATCTCTGAGAAGTATTCAAAACAGCGTGATAAGAAGTTGAATGAATAATTATTCTTTCTTTTCCTCTCATCTTTAGAACAAAGAAAGAATTATGCACGAGACAGTGCCAGCAGCATATCCGAAACTTCGCAGTATCACGTAGAGGTGAGATGAGGAGCGATATACCAATTATAGCTTTCAGTTACATGCAGTTATTTTTGCCTACATGATTTTTGAGGATACATATGCTTGAAGGCATATACATCTTCCAAAATATCGTGCCAGCCCGAGGTCACTTCAGAATAGATTATGCTGAAATGTCTCAAATTCTATAGCTCTGCCATAATGAGCTGAAATTTTGATGTAGAAGAATGTAAGCAAAGTTGTGTGTAGTTTGGCAAACAGACAGGACTTCTCAATGGGATATCAATTCAACATGTTATGCTGCCCTGTCTCTGAGCCTGGCTTGTTGAAAGGATGAGGCAGAGCTGAAAAACCCTGTGCTGTTGGCAAGGCACACTGGATGATATTTAAAATGAATACTTTGATCAGTTATAATCAGCAGAGGTGACAGAATATTCAGAAAGAGCTGAGCATTAACCCCTAAAAGCCCCAGTTAGTCTACTATGTAGTAGTTAAACAAATATATTCTGCCTGCACAGATTCTTCCCCAGTGTGAAGTGCAAAGTATGTTACTTCCTGTCTTAAGCCGCTTTGCAGAATTACTGCATGCTGCTGTCATATTTTATCCAGGAGTAGATATATTTAAAATATTCAGCAAAGTAAGCCTGGGTACCCATATGTAGCCTGTTAAGCACTTCTGGATGCAATGCCTCATCCTGTAGTCTTACTTTGGCACAAACTTTCTCCCACTGCCATCAGACCACCGTCGTGGATTAAGCCATGTCTTGTAAATACCATAGATTCTCAGCTCCTTTTTGTTGGGTTTTAAATTAGCTGTAAATTGTGAGATCATATGCAGAAGAGTCTTAATTTCAAGTGCTTCTATCCTATGATCAGCTTGCAAATGAATACTTGTGTTGCTTCTAGTTGTCTGTCTATTTTTCTTTGGTTTCTTCATAACAGTTTTGGTACTGTGCTGGCATAAAAATTAGTACTTGTTTTTGGAGTCTAAGCATTCCTGTGTGAGCATCCAGAGTTTGTTTCACTTTACTTCTTTTAAATACTTTGATTATATATGCAGCTTATATCTACTCTCTTGTCGGTCATTGCTAAGTGCTGTTATCCTGTAACAGAAGAAAGCACACTTAATTCTTCTTTTTTTTTTTCTTTTAAGTTATTTAGAAGATAAAATTGCAGGCATATATTAAAATTGGTTCAGCTTGAATGAGTGTAACCAGGTCTTCAATAAGAATGTGAAGCTGGATTTATGCCTGGATAAAATGAAATAATGTTATGGGTTGTTTTGCATGGTTGGCATGTTGAAGGAGAAATTGTCAAAACCCTAATGACAGGGAAGCTAGTTGAGGTGATGGCTGTGAGGCAGTATTTAATTTCTAGACCATTAATTGAATCTGGAGAATATTCCAAGTTGATGGTGAGCAAAAGTAGTTAGTATACTACATTTCTACTGTGATCTGCAAAAAAGAAGCAACTAGCCTGTCCATAAGGTGTCCCAGTCAGATGCAAGCTCATCATGGTTGCCATCAGCGTGCTAGCTGGCAGCTCTGGAAGAGATGAGGACACTCCAGGTCAGGGTGGTGGTGGAGGTACGTTGGCGGGGTGTTTCTGGGAAGCTTCTGCTGATGGTTCCTGGATTCAGCTTGCCAAGAGAGACAGGTTTTCACTCCTCAAGAAAGCTAATTAAATACTCAGGGTTTAATTCTAGCTTTGATACCTGAAAGATGTCAGAATATGCCTTCAAGTCTAACCACTTACTGTAGTGAGGAAATGACAGAGGATGACAACAGTCAGTTACAAAAGTCAGTTGACTTAAAATGACATTATGGACTAAACGACCTCTCTTATGGCTTATTGGTGGGATCTGTCACATACAAAGGCACTTTTATTCATGAATAATTTGTATTGCTATTTCCTGGCAGTTTGAATACTGACACTGCCGAGCAATAGGGAAAATTACAATTTTTTTTTTTTTTTCTTTTTTAAAATGTACGTCCCATTCACTAGCACTTGACCACCTTTGTTCTGGACCGAAAAGAGGCAATGATTACAGTAGATGATGGAATAAGGAAGCTGAAATTGCTGGATGCCAAAGGCAAAGTGTGGACTCAAGATATGATTCTTCAAGTGGATGACAAAGCTGTCAGTTTGGTGGACTTGGAATCAAAGGTAAGATCTGTGAGTGGCAGTCTCATTTTCGGAGAGAGAGAGAGAAAAAAAGGGAACGGGCAGAAAACTGATGTATGTGAGATTCGGTATTTTAATTAGCTTATTATCACTTTCCCTTTTTAACTTGTGCAGCTTTTCTGAGATCAGGACGCTGTATAGTAAAGTGGTGTTTTGTGTTTGGGTTTTTTTTTTTCTCTTCCGGCAGAATGAACTGGAGAATTTTCCTTTAAGCACAATTCAGCATTGCCAAGCTGTGATGAATGCATGCAATTACAATTCAATTCTTGCATTAGTATGTAAAGAACCAACTCAAACCAAGCCCGATTTGCATCTTTTCCAATGTGATGAGATTAAGGTAAGATAGTAATGGAGATCTGCTATGACTTATTTGAATAGGGGAAATTTTATGAATTGGCAAGTACAGTGGATAAAATCAAATGAGCTGATTCATAGAAAATAATTCTGTTCTTTTATTCTTATAAATATGCTTTAAGTTTAATGCACTTATGGTATCAACACTACTTATAGTATGTTAGTAAATGTAGTGTAGTATGTCTTGCAAGAGAGTAGTCCAGTATGTAAGCTGAATCCTTAGTGCATGTTCAAATATGTCATTACTGTAAATATTGATTTTTGGGCTCTGTAGCTGTTCATTTAGGTTTACAAATGAGTAAAGCTCTGGAATATGTATATGGTTTGTATTCACGCTTCTGGAGAAAGTGGTGTAAAATTTATCTTATAATCTGCAAAGAGCTCATCCAAGCCCTGAGTCTTACCCAGTCTTTCCCCTTTTTCTGCTCTTTTGTCACTGAACAATTAAACCTTCTCTACATTTCCACCTCTCTGCATCTCTTCTCTGCTGGAGAGATAATGAAAAGGAGAATATTACTTGCAGGAGGGGCAAAACAAGGAAAGAGATTGTTCGTCTCTGACTAAAATATTTCCTTCAAGCGTAAATAATTTTTTTAATGTATTCTGCAATACTTCTGTATTTCCAGGGTTGTAAATTTTAATTTCTGTAAGTTACTCTATGTAATTGGTATTTCTTTAAATTCCAATTGATAATTTCATGGGGATTTTTTAATTCCTTTGTAGTAGTTCACATCATTGTCTTAAAACAACAGATTGCTAATCACATTGTGCAACCGTTTGAAATTGGTATAGTGAGAGTGGTGTGAAGATGACTGGCTAATTGTGTGATTAGTTGCACAGAATTTGCTGTTTCAAAGGAAATAGGGATCCTGTGAGAATCAGGTGGCATTATGTTAAACAATGCAGGGATCTTTGTTGAGGTCTGGTTGGACCCAGCTTCCCAAAGTGTAGAGGTGGTCTCTTTTCTTCAGACTTTCATCTTTTGAAGTTATTCCTCTGTGTACAAATAAAAATGCAGAGCACATAAGGATGACTTGGAAGTCCAGGATCCCCCTTTTCTTCTGAGGTATTGTTTGGGTCTGTGACCATACCCTAGCTTTTGTTCCTTACCCATGAAACTTGGCTGGTTTTGAAAGGCTAGGTCTTTCTCTCCTGCCTTTTTCCTGCTTTTGATTAGAAGTTACCATGAACCTCAGGAGCCTCTGCAATAAAAAATTAGTCAAAATCAATAATATTTGGGGCATTCAATATTTTCTAAGCAAAAAATTGTTAAATAATAAATATGAAGAGTATGATTAATGGAATTCTTCTGGGTTTAAGTTCCTCAAATCCCCTTAAGTTTTTTCTATTAATTCTTTAACCTTAATGTATCCCTCATCCATATTCTGTAGCACAATTCATTATAGCCTGAGAAGTCTCTTAATCCCCTTGCATCCCAAATTCAACAAAGTCTTCTGGTCCCAGCAGAAGTTACGTATTCGTCCCAAAAAGTTACATACTTCTCCATTATGAGGGTACTAAGAAAGACATGGACCTTGTAGAGTGAGCCAGACACTGACAGATTTGGGCTTTGACAACCTTTGTAGGAAATTAATTTGTCAGCTGAAGACATGTAACAGAGCATTCTAAATCCTACGAGAAGCCGCGACCTATTTAATGCAAGATCTGTTAAAATAATGCCTTAGATGTGCATCAAAATTTTCCTTGTGGGCCACTGGTGGAGGCAGGCTGCAGTTATGGAGAGGCAGGAACCTACAGATTAGGAAGTGTTCTGAAAAATTCATCTTCCGTTACATCAAAGAGATGGAGCCAAAATTGGAGGCTATCGTTATTTCTTAAAGGAAACTGTATCACTACAAGTTACTTTCCTAATCCTTTATGCTGCTACTATCTATAGTAGTTTTGCTGTTACTATCTATAGTAGATGGTTTTTTATAGTATGTCTTTCCCCTAACATACTTGAGAAAAACAAAAATGGCATATGCAGAGGGAAAAAATAGCTTATGCAATAATGGTTGACTTGAGATAATTACAGCTGTTCAGACAAATTTGGTATCTAGATGACATACTCATCTGATGATAATGCTTGAGATTGGAACAGTGACAAAAATACCAACTCCCAGACAATAGCATTGTGTGTTTCTTTGTTCTGTTTATGTGTAAAATAAATTATCCCAGAACTTTTAAATAAATGGGATTTGATAAGGGATTCTGGAGTCCAAAGATGACCTAAAAAAAGTGCATGAGGAGGTATTTATTTCATGTATCTGGATAGTCTAGCTGATAATTGATGGTTTCTGCTTCTGTCTCTTTAGGCTAGCTTTATTCATGAAGATATTGAAAGTGCAATCAGTGACAGCAAAAGTGGGAAACAAAAGAAGAGGCTTGAAACACTGAGGTAAAAACCTACCTTCTTGGTGGTGTATAGGATCATCAAATGGTGTTACAGCCTTCATAAGCTCTCCAAGTCTGCCTGCTGTCTTTTGCTCTTTTTTGCTAGTTGATAATATACTTCCAAAACCAYGTGTAGAGAGAGGCCTTGCTTTAATAATTATCTCAAGCTCTCTCAGTTTATAGTGTCACTCTTACGTTTCCCGATTCCACCTTAGTGATGGGAGCAGCTGACATCGATACCACTTGCCAGAGAATGGCATTGCATGTCTTAGTTCTGCATATGGGTCAAGTAGTTCAGAATTTAAATTAAAAACATAAATGCCCCATAACTCCAAGTAAATAAGATTATGATAAAAGGTTTTGGGATCTAAAGATGTTAAATAAAACAGCAACTGAAGATTGAATAATCTTCCTGCCTGCCTGTTTAACGATGCTGAAGACTCCTTGTTTCCCTGGTAGCGAAAGCTTCTCTGCCAGTTGGAAAATGTGGTGGAAAAGAGTCTGTTGGGTACAGAGAAGATTAATACAGAAATGAGAAATAGCCAACAGAGGCTTAGAAACAAGGGCACAAATATATTAGATACTGAATGGTAATGGTGGTAGTTTGTTGAAAAGTTAGTATGTAACTGCATCCTGATAGTATCTCTCAATAACACTTAGTTTTGTGGTCCAGATAGAGAAGTCTCTGCTGGACAAAAATCATTAAGTAAAAACGTAACCATTATATGAATGCGTTTATAACAGTCTTAGCTACCTGTTAAATTCTGATGCGCAGCTCTTGAAGTTTTCCTAGAGTAATGGACACTCCTATAAAACCAAAACAAAAACTGAACTGTGTCTAACTTTATCCGTGGGTTTAAAATTAAATAAGTAGACTTTACGGTTTGTGGGACTGTAACAAACAGGTATAAGCACAAAAAGGCAATCCAGAAGGACTCAAACACATTGGATGTGCTGGGAAACTGATGAGATTTAATTGGGAAAAGAATGTAGGTCAGTACATCTGGCGGGAAAAATAATCCAAGATAGCAGTCTCCGAGGGCTATGAGGCCAAGAGGTCATGAGTGCGTGACAGCTTAGCGCCGGTTACTCACTGTCGTATCAGGTACATGCTGGCATCGGGTCACGGGGAGGGACCCTCCTGCCTGACATTGCATTATCGAGTTGCTGCAAGGTTATTGGCAAGTAGAAGTGTGGGACACGTGGAGAACAGTGCCCAGGAGACTGGAGGAAGGAAAGGTGAAGGAAACATTTTTTTGATCAGTGTTCAAATAACCAAATAACACTTGACATTTTGTGTTGTTGTTGAATGCCATGAGTGAGATGGGATTATAAAGAGATGAATTCAAGGTGAAGATCTTGCTTTCAAACAGGGGTGTGGGGAAGGGATGGGATGTGTGTATGACAGGAGTTGCTGGGATTTTTTGTCTGTTGGTATCAAGTTGCAGAATGACTTCAAAGACCTCTTTCCTTATGGTATTTAAAACTAGATTAAGAACTGGAAAACTGGAAAATTGCAGGTGGGAACACTGATACATTGGTATCAAGACAGGATGAACAGGCCACTGATATAAAAAGGAAAATCAGCCTGTAAATTTAATTGTTTTTATTGGTAGGGTTTTAAGAAACAGGTGATTGGCAACCTGTCAAATTTAGGGAATAGATGCTCAATTGTGATGACTGAAAGGTAACTTCTAATGAAGTCCACACTTCACTTTCACACAAGATGGAAGTCCAGCCATTGAACTGCATGTGGCGGTAAAAATGCCACCTACTAAACCCAAGGCACTGAATTTACCTGTGTAAACTGGCAGGTCTCTAGACATGTTCTGTGGCACTGCTTGGGGATTTCCCATGTGGCCAGGTGATGAAGGTTTGCTAACCCCATCATGGAGTGGGTTTCCTACTATGTTTAATATATTTACACATCATGGTCTTGAGTACTGCTTACTTGGCAAGTCCGTAGTATGTTCAACAGTAGAAGAGGTCCTTGTAAAGCCTCCTTGTCTTCTCTGATTAAGCACTAGAAAATAGGATGTTTCTCCTTCAAGTGTCACTTCTGGGCTTTCTTCTCTTCCTCTAGGATGATATCCAAAGCTGACAGCGCCATTCCTCCGCCACCGCAGGCGCCTGCCCCTGTGCCTCCGGGGACCATCACCCAAGTGGACGTGAGAAGCCGCGTGGCGGCATGGTCCGCGTGGGCTGCAGAGCAGGGGGAGTGTGAGTATTTCTGGGAGCCCGCTGCCACAAGTGCGGTGACAAACAGTTCTTCTGGGCAGTAGTTATGATGATCCTCGGTAATAACAAAAATAATTTGGAAAGACCACTTTCATAAAGATTACAGTAATTGAATCCAGATACAAAAATGGTTGTACAAGGTCACCCATCTGTCCTCGCTGAGAGCAGACAGGATTATTCTCCCAGTCTAGTTTGAAATGCCCCAAGCCACCGTTGCCTGATTTAGGGAATAAGACCTGACTGTCATAATCTGACTTGTCATTTACTTGCACTTATCCGTTTTCTGAATTTCTGTTCAGAGCTTCATTTACTTGTGTTTATCTGGATGGGGGTGTGGGCTACCGATTTTAACCTGGACTTTTTTGTGAACGTAGTAACATTCACAGTAGTCAGTACTGTCATAAATCTAGTAATTTAATAATGCTCTCTTTAGTAACAGGGAGAGCATGGGCCAGATTTTTCGGACAATTAAAAAATATAATCATGGATTAAAAGCTGACTGGAGATCAGCATTATTTATTTATTTTATATTTATCGTTATAATGGCCTGTATGGCTAAACCAGTTCTTTTTTTTTTTT
>JAYKAV010000655.1:992945-1194077 GCA_035582835.1 Phoebastria nigripes
TATATCACTCAACAAAATACACAACTATGCAAAGAAAACAACTAAAAATATTCAGAGAAATCTGTAATGCTAAGAATGTTTTTGTCTACTAATCTACAGTATTACATCTATCTTGAATAAAGGCTAGTTTGTTCTTCTGTTTGACTTCTCACTTCAGAAAAGTTTCATTAGTTTGTCAAGTGGTCTGTCTTGCCAGACCACTTGTGGATCTGAGTTCCTGCAGTTCCTTTTATTCCATTCATGAGGATCTTTTCTRAAATGTATTTACTAAAATCCCACCTGTTAACAAAAGCAATACAGTATTTAGTGCGACTTAAAAATGTAAAGCTTACAATTTCTCAAAATGTTAAACCTTTTTGTTTTCAAATAAAAGTCACTGACTCTGTCCATTGTTATTTGGAAATACCTGTTTTATCACATCATTATCTGCCATTTCTGTGTTGCCAGACTTGGTCACTCTGCCCAAATTCCTACATCCCTTTTTGCTTATTACCTCTTACATCAAAATTGTCTTTGAAGTCATGGCTACACTCTTCCTTCTTGCTCACTTCTGCTGGAGTAGCTTTCAGCATATTTTGCAAAATGGGATGATTTCTCATTACGTTGTGTTTATAATCAACCACCTTCTGCTTTAATTTTTTGATTGAGACCCTGGTACCACACTTCTGCGGTTAACTTCATTTATGCAGCTAAGTTGACTGAAAGCATACACCTAAGCCTTTTTTTTGTGAGACTTGGCAGGGTCGGGTATTAGGGTGTAAGATTTTCAGGTTGTGTGGAGTCCTTGCAAAGTGAATGGTACAAACATTGCCCATCTTTTTCTTACAGCAGTATGATTTCAAGTGTAAGCTGTATAGGGAGTGTTGGTTACTAATTCTGCGTATGTGGAAGTCTTATTCTCTTCTTCCCTTTTCTGCAGTTGAAAAACATAGACAATATCATGATCATGAAGAAACAGCAGAGATGATAGCAGCCAGGATTGACAGAGATGTTGTAAGTGAGAAACTGCAAGTGATATTGCTTAATGTCTGTGAAATTTTGCAGCTCTACTTTGTGGGAATGCTTTTTCCACATGGGAAATTCAGTTCTGGAGGAAAGCTTTCCAGGCAGCCTACGTTTGTGTGGTAGACCTGAAAATGAATAGGCGGTAGTTCTTTTTCTTATTTTTTTTCTTTAAAAAAAAGGAAAAGAAAAAAGTACTGAATGTTGATGCTGCTTTATATTTCTGCTGTGAAAAGCTAGAAATATAAATACTAATTTTATGTGGTAGACCAAATTCAGCAAACTATGTAGGGATAAACTTAAATTCCATTAAATTAGTGGGACTTAGATATGTGCAATATCTGGAAAATGAAGATATGGTAATTTATGATATTGCCTATAAGCAACAACATTGGGCAGGTCTTATGAGGTATGCGATATCAAATATTGCCCTATTTGCCAGTTCTAACTTTCTACTTTTCTATTCTGATGTTGCCCTCAGCAACATCCGAGGGTCTTGAGGAAAGCATGTTGGGGCCTGCTGAATTGGTGTATACATGTTTTCCCCAGGGGCTCCTTCATTCTCGTCCACTTACTCTTTGGAAGCAATTCTTCAAAGAGTACTTCTTCTATAAAACTACATTCTGACATTCAACAAACAGCTTAATACTTTGTACTAAAGGAGATTATGAAGTTAYACTGTTTAGGAAAATGCTGTCCTACACAAATAATTAGAAATTTTTCATGCGTTGTGAGAGAAAATATAATGTGTGAACAAATTGTGTAATTCCAATCTGAATTTAATAATCTTGATGCTTATATTTTAAAAAACTTCCAATGGCCCTAAGTTTTTAAAAATCTATGATCTAAAATACTTTACAGGTTTGTAACGTTAAGAACATAATGAAACTAAATAAGCAATGTTCTAGCATGGACTTTGTTCTGAGGAAGCTGTTGGTGTCTGAGAGTGTAGTGATTTTGACTTCTGGAGTATTTCTGCTATAGGTTCTGTAGAGAAACTGTTACTTTTCTTTTCTCCCATAGCAAATTCTCAACCATATTTTGGATGACATTGAGTATTTTGTTACCAAACTTCAAAAAGCTGCTGAAGCATTTGCTGAACTTTCGAAGAGGAAGAAAACTAAGAAAAGTAAAAAGAAAGGACCTGGAGGTAGGAGTTCTTATTGCACACAATTCTGTTTCTTTAAGGATCATTGAAGTAGCTAGCAAAGGTGTCTTTTTGTGTTGTTTTTTCATTAATGTAGTAATTTTCTTTCACTTTGAGCACAAAAAATCCTACGCAGTATATTCTTAGATGGAAACCTATGAAAATTATTTGGTTGAAGTCAGTGAGGAGTGACTAATTAGAGATATGACTGCAGAATATGCTCAGTGTTGTGGTTCTATATTTACAAAATTCTGTATGTTGGTAAATTTATTATGTATTTATATGTTTACTATAGCTGTAATATTTATAGAAATTATATACATATAAATGGATATATAAAAATCTCATTTTGTTCACCAGAGGGAGTTCTTACTCTCCGTGCAAAACCACCACCTCCAGATGAATTTGTTGACTGCTTCCAAAAATTCAAGCATGGCTTCAATCTTCTGGTAAGTGACTGCTAGTGGATATGGTGATGTAAGGCATGCAGTAACAGTATTTTTCCTGGGATAGTTGATGTTAAGTATAACATGATCTTTGTTTTCCCTGCCGCTTCAAATTAATTTGGGTGTCAGTTTTGCTGCATTGGTTTTCCTATGTCTTATGTCACTAGTATGAAGTGAAGAACTAAAATTCTGGGGAAAGATGAAGAGGAGAAGGAAGAATCAGTTAACGTGACGGATTTGCTTTGTAGTTATTTTTAAGTTGAGTTTTCTTGGAGGTTCCTGCTATTCCAGAGGATGTGGATGCTTTATTGTTGACTCCCCTGAGGGAGCTGCAGAAGGTTATCTTGTCTTTGGGAATGTATTAATCAAGTCTTCTGCCTTCTGTCTACCTTTCCTGGTGCCTTGTTCATGTAGAGAAACCTTGTGGGTCTTAGATGCCCTACTGCTGCCAGCTGTGCAGAGGTGGTCATGCCATCCAGGGAATTGTGAGCCTGGGTCTGCGTTGTCTTGGTCTCCACTGCTCTTTCAGAAGGAGCAAACCCACAAGTGTCCTCTTCAAGAATGCTGATACACCTGGAAGTGTAATCTTGTTTGGTCCTTGGTTGACACACAGGAAGATAGCTCAGCTGGCACTTGACTGATCTTGGATGTTCACCTTTTCCTTCTCCATCCAAGGTTGAACTGAGACAAGAGCAGAGCTGGCCGCCTCTGGCCTAGGTTGGCCTTTGAGCCAGCTTTGGGATGCTGCTCCTCAAGGGCTCTACATGGTGACTAGATGAGCATATTTCTTTTTGAGCATTGTTGTGTTTCTTCTTTTCCTCGTTCTTTAAAGCCTTTTACTTGGGAAATTTGAGTTTAAATCGTAGAAGAATTTCTAGGAATGTCTGTTGGGATCACAGTTCTGTTGCATGCTTGCCAGCATCACCAGCTGTGGCCTTAATTTAGTTTTATTCAGCTATACCCATCAGACTCTCTGTGCTTATTGCCATCATTACATAGGACCTTTCTGGCCTCAGAACACTCCATCTGACCAATTGCTGTTGCTTTATAGATTCTCAACAAGCTGAGAAGCTAATTCAAGAGCCTTCTCCTGGCATCTCCTTTTCTGCAAGTGCTATTAAAGGAAGGCAGCAAGTGGGACACCTTCAAAGCATTTACTTTCAGATACTGACTGTCCCTTCCTATTGCTGGGGAGGCTATGCCAATGGGGAAAATTGTTCTTGTATTCACTGAGTCAAATCAGCTTTTTCTTCTTCTTGGGGAGAGAATTCTGGTAGCAGGGCTATAGGAGATATTTAGAAATGTTAAGATTATGTGGGGKTTTTTTTAAACCTTATATCGAATGCTGTGATTCTGACCTTAAAGGATTGCTGTTTTGGAGGGGACGGATGTCTTAGAACATGCTGATCCTTCTCAGTAATAGCGCTTCTAACGTTCATTTTTCTCCATTCTTACTTCTTATCGCGTTCTGCATTTAAATTAGTTTTTCACCCAAGAACAACCTGTGCATCTTTGAATCTTTATCTTCTGTGCAGGAGAAGAAGCAGTTCTTGTTTTGGTGCTCAGCAGTATCTAGGACCTGGTTTCTAATGTTGCTCTTGAAGAGCTCTGCTGTAACAGTGCATTCAGCATCACAGCAGGAGCCACAAAAGCCTGAAATTTCACTTCCTGGTGCTTTATGTCAGACACGGAGAACTGAATAAAATGAAGAATCCAGTTTAAAAATAAAAGGAGTAGCTAGAAGAATAAAATCTTTGCCAGTAGAATGGAAACTGTTTTAAAACACCATGCTGGAAGCTCCTAGGAAATGCTTACCATCTGTCAAAAAAACTTTAGAAAGACCGAAAGAAAGTTGTTATGACTGAAGAACAATGTATACGAAGTTATTAGAAGTAAAAACACATCCTCCTCCTTTCTTCATTTGGAGGCACACTCTGGAAGGCTAGATGTAAAAGTAGAATGAGTCTAGCCAAAAGCAGTTTAAGGAACAGACGGCAAGATGCAGTAAAAACTACTATAACTTTTTAAAACATATTCTGGCATGCTTCTTACTTCTGGAGCCTGCAGGGCCAACGGGTGATCAGTAAATAAAAAAAATCCTCCAAGAAGCTGTATCAGAGAAAGTATATGATCTTTTTTTATGCATATATTTACTTGGAAAAGCTTGATAGTGGACAATATGTTCATGAAAACCATTTTTTATGGGGGGCACAAGAGATTAGCTGTTTCAAATTGAAGAACTGGTAATGGGTTAAAGAACAGCAAATCAAAATGGCAAGTTACAGGCAGATGAATAGAAGCCCTGTTTGAATGGGCACCGTTCCTCCATCTATTCCAAAAACTAAGGCAGCAGACCACACAGTATGGTGTGTAACCTCTCTCAAACTGCCTTTCTTCCAGAGGAAAATAAGTGATTAAGGTAATGCTGATAATCTTTAAAGTCATTGCAAGGATCTGAGGGCCTACGACAACCAGGTACCCCTGAGGTACYCGCACATGGGATGCAGTTTGTAGGCAGGTATATTAAATTGAGAAAGAAGCAAACATACATCTTGCAAAACTAAATAATGTCTACAAATCCATCAATTCTTTGATTTTCTTCTTTGGATTTCCAAAACACATCTAGCAAGGTTGCACACACTGGAGTTCTTAAAGAAACTGAGCTACTGTGAGGTTGAATGTAGCTTCTTAGATTCTTGTTTGGTGAAATAGAAAACAAATTATAGGACTAAAATGCCAGTTCTCAAGGTGCAGTGAATTCAGCAGTGAAGTCCCACACATGCCTCTGCAGAGGCCTTTGCTGTCCAACGTATTTACAGGTGTTCTGGCAAATGGGGAGTGTAGAGTCTACAAATGTAGAAATATCTCATGATAGCAGATAAAGTGACAGATGAAATTCAATATTGATAGATATGATAGAGCATGGACAGGTGGGGAAAAATCTCATATATAAAACAGATCAGAACAAAATGTTGATGTAATACAGATTCCTGTGAGAACGTCATCCGTGTTCAATGGTGATCAACCATGCAAATGTTAAGAACCATTGGGGAAAAAAAAAAAAAAGAAAATTAGCAAATAAAGAGCATCAACATGTTGTTATGTTCCCTGGCCTTATTTTGTTCCCAGTGTAGCAAAATTGAAGAAGGTACAGGAGGACAAGAATGCTCAAAGGAATTACTTTAGCTTGGAAAAGACCAAACAGAGGAAGTATGTAATAAATCTGTAAATGGTTATGAGCATCACTGGAAAAAGCGAGTAGAGAAGGATTGCTCAGTTTTCATTTGGAAAAGAACTACAGAATACTAATGAAACTAAGAGGTGGCAAATTTCCAAAGGAGATGCTTCTTTACAAAGCATATAATTCAGTTGTGCAACTTATTGTTTTACACAATAGGTGCTAAAGATATACATGGATTCAAAAGCAATTGGATGAATGAGCACTTGCACTTAGTGGATGTTGCAGACAAAAGACTGGGCTTAGGTGGACCTGTGGCCTGACCAGAGATGGCCATTCTTTTATTGTCATAAAAGTTAACCGTTTCTTAAAATGTATCATTTTCCCATTCCTTCAGGCCAAATTAAAGTTCCATATCCAGAATCCTAGTGCAGCTGAACTGGTTCATTTTCTCTTTACCCCACTACATATGGTAAGGTTTTATAATTTTCTCAGTGTTTTCCTTCAGAACTCTTGTATTTATATGCTCTGTAACCTTTTCAAGGATAACAAGATTGAAATGATGTGTCCCTGGACAATAACTGAGGAGTAAATGTGTGTATCTCAGGATGAGGTTCTCTTTAGAAAATAATTTGTATCCTTTTCTGCGTATATTCACATCTATTAAATATATTTATTTAAATCATCTTTAGCTTTGTGTGTTACAGTTTGCCATTATAATTTTTAATTAACAATAAAAAATTGAGATAATCTACATAATGCAGGAGGAGAGTTGAAAGCATAGTATGTGTGGTTTTGATCAGTAGAGCAAAATAACATTGCCAAAAGTGGGTCTAAATCTAAAATGGTTGGTGACCAGAACAGCAGTTCTTCTGCAACAAATGGTTTAGTTAATCTGTAGGACATTAACACACATTGTTAGCTTCTCAGAGTTTTGGAGGGGAGGGGTGTTGTGAGTAATAGATATTTCCTAGCAGCACTGTAATTAACTTATATTCACAGTAACTTCCTTACTGACAATGTGTATGTTCTTTGTATTATTTTAATATTTGGATTTAGGTGGTACAGACAACAGGAGGTCCAGAGCTTGCTGGTACAGTACTCAGCCCCCTCTTAACAAAAGATACTGTAGACTTCCTGCGATATACTGTCACCAGTGAGGAAGGACAGTTATGGATGTCATTGGGTGACACATGGACCAAAGCCAGGTGAGAAAAAGCCTTTGCATATTTTAGAGATATCTCTAAACTCAAGTTTATTGACATGATCTTAACCAGGTTATCCACCCCCCAATAAACTCAATATTAATTTGTTAGGCTTTGGACTCTTCAGAACTGTTCTTTGAAGTTTTTGGAAAGGAACTCTTCAGCCTCGGTGGGATTTGGGAGTGGTTTGATTTTAGGGGTGTCAAGGAGGGAGAAAATGCAGACAGAAATTTTTGTTTTGTCCATGGTATCGAGAACCTCTTGACATAACCTCTTGCAGTCATTTTTTCTGAACTGTCCCTTGTGTGTTTCCAGTTGTTTTTCACCATTATTTTTCCAACCCAGCTATCTGGACTTCATTAAAAATCAATTTAAAGAAGCTRCAATAAAAATTGACAAAATGTTGAAGAACAGGATACAGATTTCTATTTTCAATTTCCAATAATTATCAAAAGCTAAAAGTTTACAATGTCTTTACTTCTCCAAAAGCATCATAATGCTATAAAGGAAATGCTTATAATTTTTAAACAATGTTTATTGGCTGAACCATGTTACATGTGCATACCCTACACGTTGCACTTAATGGATTCACTATTATGGTTAGGCTTAGCTAAAAATTAACTGTTTTATGCATTTGTTGTTTTTGAGTATATGGTTTGAAATTACTTAGGTAAATAGAACATGCAAAAGAAAAAGCTTAAATTAGCAAAGTGTGTTTTAACTCTGTAGTCCGTGGTAGATAAGTTCGTTTGATGATGATGAAGTATGCAATCACTTGGGCTGGAAATGCATCATGTATTTTGTGTTTATTCATCCTTGCTCTTAGATTTCAAACTGGAACATAAACATCTACCAAGTGGATTTCTTTGATTGATTCATTGATTGATTAAAAAGTAGTTGAGTGTTTTGCTGGTAAGGAAGGCTGCATGGAAGGCCCTAGAGCATGGAGTGACAAACATCCTCAGAGAAGGGAGTGTGACGTACAGGTCTTCCCCTTCCTTGAGCTCACTCTGCTGCAGGACCAGGAATGTCCATCTTCGTCCTTTGGGCCTATCGTTTGGCCYGCTACTACAAAATGAGCTGGAAACAGGAATTGCAGCTCCTTGCGATTGCCAGAGAGCTTACTCCAGCAAAGCACCATGCGCTTGCCTTTACCTGCTTCCAGCTCTGCTGGCTTCATAGCAGCTTGCGGGGGGACTGGCAGTGGAGATTGCCTCATACCATTGGAGCCCCATGCAGGGAAAATGGATCACTGGGTGAAATAATGGGCYCCTTGTCTTGGGAACTACCATGATCATACGTTTAGTCCATCCTGAAAAAAGTTTAATGGAAAGAGAAGTAGCTCATGTTGGGCAGTGAAGAATGAAGCACTTAGAATATAGTTGGTTGACCTGTGCAGATTAGAAATGATGGTCTGATTGATCTCAGTATACAGAGGTACACTGTGGTGTGGTGTAGCAGGAGAGGTGAATGATGAAACTCAAAGGTTACTGACCTAGCTCAGGCCTGCTAATGGGCCAGTAATTGCTGACTGCTCCTGCAACTTGTGTGACTGGCAGCATTTGTCCCTTAATTTTGAGCAGTGTCAACAATGACACTGTTAAAACACTGTAATGTACGTTCCCATTTCTGCTTCCACTGTGAAGATACAGTAATTTATATTGCAGGACAGTGTGTTATGTGTAGTGCAAAGGCAGAGCATGAAAGCGTATATGTAGGCATTTTGTATTACAATAGGGAATGCTAATGGAGCTCTGAAAAGTARTACAGTATTTTAAAAAGATCGATCTGGACTATAAAACAGCAAATGTGATGATAATTCTTGTGTCCTGGAGCATGTARAGTTGGGGTTTTTCTCAGTAAAAGCTATTGTTTAACTTTTTCTTTTAGGCGTAGCTAGGCCCCCTAAGCTTCCATGCTTCCTACCTGCTTTCAGACTTTCTTATTAAAGCAGGCTGTTTCTTTGAAGTCTTTTGGTGCTTTAATACAAATAGAGCATTGCAATATTTTTCCCCATCTTACAGTTGTGATTGATTCTTCTATTACTCATCCTTTGCTACAAGACAGAAATTTGTTGTGTTTTACCACTGACAAGTCCTTATGGCAGGAGCAGTTTCCTTCTGCGGGGCACAGCAGGGAGCATAGTTGCRGTCAAATGTTTTCTGCCGATTTTCTGTGTTCTAGCACAATTCTGCCTCTACTGTAATCCTAGCCTCTCCTCTATACTAATAAAAATTCTAAAGCCTTTCAATTTTTAGGAAACCTATCAAACCAATATTTGTATGGCCCTTGATAACAGATCTCTAATTTACTTTTCATACAGAGTGGATTGGCCCAAAGACCATTTTATTCCACCTTATGTCCCCCGTTTCCGAAATGGTTGGGAGCCTCCTTTGCTGAACTTCATGGGAGCTCCAAAGGAGCAAGAACTCAATCATTTGGCTGAGTCTGTGGCAAACGTTGCAGAGCAACAGCGGAAGCAAGAAATGAAAAGACTGTCAACTGAGGTAGGTTACCTGTGACAGCATTTTGTAAATTAGCTGAAGGAAAAACCAACTGCTTCCTTCATAAAGAAAATATTCTGTGACCATTGTTGGAGTAACCATGCTCTGACATCTGCTGCATCAGTGCAAGCTCATGATACTTATATTAAAGTTATACAAAACCAAATACCCGTTCAGCCACCAAAAATGTGATTAGGAAAAATATAAGGCTTTTGCCTACTGCTCTCCTTGAACTTGGTGTACTTTCCTGCCTCGGGAGGACAATCCAAGCCCCTACGGTTCAGTTTGATTCTTGACCTGTGCTTTCAGATCCCATTGATTTTGATCATATGTACTTCAGGTAGAATTTGAACCAAAGTGTTCTCAAACGTGCATCCATGCACAGGCACACAGACAAGAAAAAAAMCACCACTTTTTAGGGAATTTTGGATTTAAGCTGCTTCTTCACAAATGTGGAATTTAATATTCCTTTCTTAATTTCTTGATACTTTCACTGTATTGCAAGAAAGTAATTGGAGGTGCTATCAGAGTAATGCCATGTCAGGTAGTTTAGGCCTGCTTCTGAAAAACAGCTGCCAATTAGAAGAATTATTGCACAGGAACATTTTCCCATCCTTTTCTCCCAATAAATGTGATTAATTTAGCAAAAAATAGGTTATTCTGTTTAGAGAATGGAAACATGCACCACTATCTAAAGCCTTCAGAGAAACCTGAGTGCRTTTTCTGACTAACTTTGTTGAGAAACAAAGGGGCTGACTATAAAGATTCTACCCCCTACTCTTTTTCAGTAGAGTTGGCTAGAAAATGTACTTTGGTTTATGTGAAAATTTTAAGAATAAAAGTGGATTTTGTTGCTTTTTAATTCAGAAAAAAAGCTATTGCCTTTTTAAACATATAAAAGTTTTAGTTTTGGAAGCTTTTTGTTGTTGGGAGGACAGAAGCTTTAACTTAAAATTTTAATTTATTTTTCTATGCTAGCTTTAGTTTCAATCAAGTGTTAGCTGGTCCAAGATCCCCTGTTACCAGCTGTGATACGGAAGTGCACCTAAGAATTTTCTAGGTTCAGTCCATAGTCTTTCCTATCTTCCTTGAGCAATCTACACCAGTACTATATTTGGAGTACATCTTAACATGATGATACTGGATTTTATCTTCATTTTATAATATATATGATACATAATTTTTTTATCTGTTAGTGAAAAAATGCACATATGGAAGAAGATTCAAGGCAAGGATTATTGGCTGTTGTGAGATGGTGTTCTCTTGCAGAGCAGTTCTGTTRTTGGAGACAGCAAAGCTTCCCCAGCAAAAGTTTATTAAAACTGCCCACGGAAAGCTTGTCACAATAAAACTTTGTTTTCATGAAAATCTCTGTTAGTCAAAAAAAAAAAAAAGTCTACTTAGCTATAGAAACAAACAAATTGGGTAAAAAGGCTTCCAAACAAAGGAGGATAACATGGTACATATTTGATTACTTAAAACACTGTTTGGCTTTATGCCTAACAAGATATRCAAGAAAAAACTAAGTTCTTGCCAGTGATTCATTTTGAGCAAAAAAGCATTTAGTAAAGTTAATGGGCACAGTAATGTGAAACGTAGCTGTTGCCATTGCTGTCACCCCCTTCCCTAGTCAGCTCCCAAAAAAGTCTCATCAAACATTGTCTCAGTGTTTCACTGCTGCTCTACATTTCCATGCAAGTTTTTTCTTTTTACATTGTGCTCCTTCTAAATTAAAAAAAAAAAACAACCAAAACAAAAAAAAAAGCAAAATAGTATTGAAAAAAGAACAACAATTAATTTTTCTGATGATTGTAAGAATTTAGTTTGTTATTTATATATCTATAACAATTTAAAACAATTTTTGGGGGGGAGAAATACATTGAGAGATTTTGGTTGCTTGTGTTTCAGGGAGTTCATTTCATTCTTTTTGGCATCAGTAACGTTGGTTGGATTGGTAGCTGTTTGTGCCAGCTTAGCCTCTTCGTCTTAATCATCAAAAGACCAAAAAAAGTAAAATAAATCCCAGTTCACTGAAGGCGTTTATGTGCCTGGCACCTGGGATGTCAGGCCTTGGTTTCATGAGTGTTGCTGATTCCCGCGTGGTCTTGGGCAAGTCGTTTAACCTCGGTACCTGGGCTCCCTGCACCAGTGTCTCCTCAGCACGTCCCTGGGGGAAAAGCACTGAGCTGCTTAATAGCTGTGAAATGCTGTAGGTGCTCAGCTGGAAAAAGCTGCGTGAGTGCAAAACACTATTTGTCTGCAGCAAAAGGACCGCCCTGGAGTGGGTGATACCGGAATAATTACTCTTTCATAAGTCTGCCCAAACAGCTTGTTTAACAAAGGGTGCTGGAAAAATAAGATGAGAATTTAAGTGTTCGTCTCTTGCCGCTAATTGGCCTCGTGTCTCGGTGTGACATTGCCCTCCCGAGGACTGAGGCTGCGTGTCGAGAGCTGTGCCGCGCTGGGAGTGGAGAGAGGGTGCATGCGGCTGCCCCGGCTGCCCTCCCTGCTGGGCAGGGACTGCTCTGGCATCTGGCAAAGTGCATTGGAGGTTCCTGCTCATGAGAACCTTTTTTTTCTTTCCATTCCTGAACCTTAAGATGTAGCCACACACAGAGCTCCCGCCAGAGGGGTTTCAAGGTGGAGTCAGTTCAGCAATGAGGACTTCAAATGGTGGTGAAACAACAGGGAACTGGTGATAGAGAGTCCAGTGAGGCTAAGGCGATGCAAATAATTTGTGTGTGAAGTAAAATGAGTTCCTGCTTCCTTGGGTGTCTTTTGATGTAAGGTATAAGCTAGGTGACACTTGAGATTCTTTTCAGAGAGGTCYTAATAATATAGTTTTACAGAATATTCTATGTGTATGGGGTTTTTTTTGTGGTTTTAATTTCTTTTCATAAACCATCAGCCCTGTAGGCAAGTGTCTCTGGGTGCCAGGTCAGATACTTGGAGGTAGAAATTAGGTGAGTGGCTTTTCTGTAGTCACACAGACGGGGTGGGGGGAGAAAAAAAAAAAAAAAACAAAACAAAACAAAAAAAAAACCCAAAAAACCCAAACCCAAAACAAAACACAAAACCAAAAAACCCCACCAAAAAAAACAACAAACCAGGCTTAGAGATTTGCCAATTTCTGATGAATCTCAGCTGTTCTAACTTGAGCAACTGGATGGTGGTATAAGGAAAAGATCTAGAATGAGCAATTTCAATATTGTAATCTCCAGAAATGAACTGCTTAGCTTGTTTTTGTTTCAGGGAATGGTGGTTAAAATAATTCTTACTTAGAAGCAGAGTATCATTGCTGGATTTAAGGTGGTTTTTTTTTTAAAGGACTGCTGTTTAAAAGGAATTTCCTAAAGCCTTGAATATTATTATATATGTGCTTGTGATAAACTGTGATTATTTTCCTTAATTAAAATTCTTAATTATACCAACTATCACATTCCTTTTTGCATTTCTTCTTTGACTATAGTCATGTTCAGTGAGAGGGTGACATAAATGAGCCACTTGATATTATGATCCTGCAATAGAGTGATAATTTTACTTGGGAGGTTTTATTTCTTATACAGACTTACTGTTAACTAGCTAGAGGTTTCTGGCTTTAAGTGTACATCTAGAACAAAAGCTCAAAGCGGTTTCTCGGTGCAGTTTATTTTAAAGCCATTCAGCCATTGTTTATAAGTTGTGTTGTGGTAGTGATATCTGAGAGATGACATGGACCTTGCCCCAGAGAACTGTTTTTCTAAAGAATATCCACTGCAATATTAATGCAGTGGGGTGACTTAGGATAGAAATTCTTTTATTCTTATCCTTTTGATCTCCCTGTTTATGTATTTGAAATGCAGAAGTTATTAACTTTTCATAGCAGAACCGTGAGCACCTGAGGAGGCATGAATGCCGACAGGGACCCTAGGGGTGCTGGATTAAGTGAACTAGGCAGTGCTGCTGATGACACTAATCCACTTTGTGGCTTTGTTTCTTTTTTGTCTTCCAGCCTCCCAGTGTTCCCGACTACCCTCCGTCCGATGGGTATGCATTCAGTAACACAGTTTACAAAAGAGGGCCTCTGCTGGACCAGGGGGCGGCTGTTGCTGCCTTTAAGCAAACTGTTAGCCGACATGTAGATAGGTAACACTGAATCAACGGCGTACGTGGTGCTGTGGATAACTGTCCCGACTTATTGCTATTGGGGTGGCGGTGTCTGTAATTGCCTCTGGTTGTGTCTGGAGCAGATCATTATTTCTATGAGGAAGCGATTCTGGTTAGCAGTGGCTTTTGCTTCTCTAAGGCACATCATTAAGGCTCTTTTAGTATAATTTTTATGAAACTACCCTGTTTGTGTATGCTGTTAAATCGATGCTTTTGTCGAAAATGATATAGTGGAATTCCAACCCAATTGAGAACACAGAATCCTCCTATTTGGGTTCAAATTTTATTTCTGCTTTGTTTCATGTTTTTAAATATACTCTTTGCTCTTTTCAGAACTACAAAGAATGACAAGTCTGCTCTGAGATTCATCTGTCCTTGTTTTGAATGATTGTTTGATTTGTTTAGCTGCTCACTTAGTGCTCCATAGTCTCCTGCTTTTTGTTTTCTGGGCTGGTGCATAAATATCCACTTTCAGAATAGTAACTCCTCRTTTCTTCCATTCTCTTTCAAATGTTACAAAAAATGCTCTGAAATGTTTGCGTAGCAACCAGTGTCTTTTTGCACATCCTCTTTCATCCCCTTGATTTTAGCCTAAATCCCAATAGTTTGRCAAGATCAAATGCAGTGATCCTTGGAGTCTCAGCCTTGTCTGTGGGGAGAATKTATACCAGTACAAATTGTGGAAGTAAATTGGTAAAGCAGGGTTGGAATTGGTCCCCCATGCCAAACCATAGTCCGTATACACCGTATGAAGAGTATTTTAGCTTACGTGCCATGGAAGATGTTTAAGTTTTGGGGATCAGATTGCTGGTTAAAACTCTTTTGATGAAAACCTTTGCATAACCCCTAGTTTTGAGCTATGTGCTAAAAGATCCTGTTAATCTGCATGCAAACATATTTCCACGTGGTGTGCAGAGTGAAGACTCGATTCTTTTCCTGAACTTTGGATTTATTCTTCATAACAAACAACAGCAGTAGTAGTAATGTCTAATCTTTTTCTCAAACYTGGTTACTTTCTGGGTTCTTGTCTCAGGACAGCTTGAAATCTAGATGATCTGTACTCTAAATTCCTTTCTCTCTTATCTGTAAGTGGTAAGACCTGTTTTGTCCTTTCAGAGTAAGAGTATTCCATGCAAATGTTGTTGCCTCCATTTCAGGTTTAGAGAATGGGGCTTACTGCATTGAACTATTGATGATATCAGTGTATCTGGCTGCAACTGAGAGTCATCCAAGCCTCCTTTGTGGCGGGTAAAGAGAAATGGGTGTTTCTGAGAAGCAGTTCGTGTAAGGTGAAATTAGTCTTTTGAAAGATATGAAATGAGACATGCTGTCGTGGTGCCCGTTTCTCACCACTGATTGCAGGAGGGAGTCTAGATGGCTGGTGCTGATGCAAACATCCACAGTGTGCCTCTATCTCCCAGTCTGTCTGACACGACACAAACTTCCATTTGTTAATTGGCTCTTGAGACATGTAATACATGCCTGGTAGGAGCTCATTACTGGGGGAAAGCTGTTAATATGTGTTACCCCAAGTAACTTCCATTTAAAGATAAATTTTAAAGCATCTGTGAAGAAGCAGGTGGAGGAGTGGGTTTGGGGGAGGGAGTGAGAAATTCAAGCTGACCCTTTCAGCCATCGTTTGCTGGTCCTTGTTCAAAGCTGGCATTCCTAATGATCGGTCCAAAAGCAGTGACTGAGCCACCCACTACCTTCTGAGGGACCAGTAGGTTACACCTTGTCCAGGGAAATTTTAATCACAGGGAACTTCAGTGAGCCTTATTCCAACATGCCAGGACCTCCAGTAAGGTGTGCTTTCCTTGGGTGACTTAAACTAAGTATCAGGATCTTAAAATTTCAGTGTGTTAGTAGGTATATCAGGGACTCTCTCTGATGCTGAAAGAGTACTGAATAGTTTATCAGCAAGCYGTATGGTGTTTCAAAGTAGTATGCGGTGTAGTTTGGTTTTGTGCTGTCATTTGTGAAATAGCCCCCTGGGAATCTGTGTGATCCTCTAGGTTCTCATGCACAGGAGAGCAGAGGGCTGCAGTTACAGGGTATCTGATAGGCAGTAAGAAAACACAGTGGAGGATGGATGGAGGGAAGTGCTGAGAATATTTGTGCCCCAAGTAAGCTGTATGGCTCATTAAACTGGGCTTGAGGAACTATGGTCTCTTGAGAAGCGTACAACCAATGCTTGGCCCACGTTCTAGGGATGTTGCTGTTGATTGCACAGAGTGGAGTAAAACTGAAATGTAAGCATTTTTAAAAAATTCTTCCTGAGTTATGGTTTTTGATGGGATCAGGRTAGTTAGGTGTGGACAAGGTAGGAAGACACAGTTAGTGAAATGAGTTTGGAAAGGCAGCCTAAAAGTAAAAGTACCTTCAGAAGGACGTTAGTCATATGCCTGAAATAGTAAGAAAGGAGTTCAAAATTATATAAATTTTGACTGGGTGGTGGAAAAAATTGGGATTACTCACACGTCTTTCAATCTCATAACAGCTATTCTTCAGGCTAGGGTTCATCCCATGTTTTTCACTCTCTCCTTCAATTCTTTCAGTGTTTTGTCTTCCTTTCAAAATAATCTTTCAATCTAAATATGACTCTTCCTTTGTTCTCCTCTTCAAGTCAAGTGAGACAGTTCTCCACAGCCATGCAATAGCTAGGTAACTACTGGATTGCTTAGGCACACCTGGGACCCACGGTTGCAAAGCACCAACATCAGCAACCATCTGCGTTCCTATCCCTGTGCTGTGATGTTGTATGAAGCATTTCAAGCCATTGATTTTCATGTTTTCATTATCCCTTTTTTTCTTTTTTTTTTCTTTTTTTTTCTTTTTTTTTTTGTTTTTTGACTTTACTACTTGGTATGGATTTGGATTGTTGGGTATAATTTGCAATAAATTAATGTTACTGTTTCTTTTGGACCTGTTTTGAGGGGACTGGGGGGGCTTCTCCCCTTGAAGAGGTACTATGTCAAAGAAACTAGTAGCTTGTTACCCAAAGGCAATCTGAACAGATCTTTCCTCAAGGAAACAGAAAGACGCAGAATTATGCTGTGGTATGCCTTGTTCTATAATGAACCCTGTCTGTAACTGCCAAGAAGTTATTTTTCATTTTTAATTGATACAGTAACTTGAGGTTGTTAGAGTTGATGATATCTTATGGTCAAGATCTTATGGACCTACAGTAGGTGACCATTTTTTAAACAGAGTTTAATTCCATTGGTGTTGATGACAAAAATTTATTCATTTATTATTTGTTTGAAACATAATTTATGATCAACACTAGAAATAGTTTCATACAAAGCACAAGATATCAAGTATATACTAAGTGTAGTCATTTGTTTATATGGCAAATGATCATTTAACCTACTGTGGGAAAACAGACTAAATATAGTGTATATGTTTATCTTAATACAATGGCACCTGCTAATCTTAGTTGTTATCATACATCTTGCAAGCAGTGAGCCGATAAAGATTACCAGTTTTTGAGGTCCATGTAGCTCAACCGCTTCTTTCTTTTGTTTCTTTTTTTTGGAACTTAAATCGGTGTTTTATGAATAGATAATTCTACAGCAACATCATGTTATGATGGGTTTTTTTTGTTTAAATGTTTTGCGGGTTGTTGGAAGAGGGGATTTAGTCCGTGTTTTTATTTACTTGAATGTCTCACTGAGCAATAGTCTGATATTTGCTTTGCAGAAACTATGAAGCACACAGTAAAGCACAGACCAAGAAATATGCCAAATGCAAGTATGAATTTATGGCAAGAAACAACAGTGAGCTTTCTGTCATGAAAGAAGAGATCGTAGAGGTAATTTTTCTGCAAAGAGAAAACACAAGTTTCTGGTGCTACTCAAAGCTGAGGGTACCTTTCCCATGGGCATTATGGCTGGCCTTAATGATTACTTCAATGTGTTTGATTTATCTCCCCTAAGATGGAAAGTTCAATTAATTTGTTTTGCATCGTAGACATGATAAACAGAGATTCTGTGCCGATTTATGAATTGATGCTGTAGAGATCCATGCTGGAAATGTATTTGTGTGTTTCTTCCATCTTTTCTAGTGTTGCTTTTAAAAGCTTCATTTAGCAGTATTTAAATAAATGGCTCTAGCAAACACTGTCTGTGTACGCACAGGGCATAGTGAAAGACTGTCCTTTCCTGGAAGAGTTGGTACCCTGAAAGCTAGACAAATGTGGGAGGGAGGGAGGAAGAGAAAAGAGAGAAAATCTTGTATATAAGATTGCATGGCAGGTGGTTAGATTTCAGACTTCTCCTGGCCATCCTGCTCCAGTTCCCTGTTTACTCAGAGGTGCGCTTTTTCCAAATTTGTGCTTTCCTAGAACGATGTGCTTTTCCTTGGGTTTTAGTAGTTACTTATTCCTTTTGTCAATAGCATATAGGTTTTAGAGATGTCAGCTTCTCTGCGCAAGTATTTGATTGTCAGTCCACTGTGTTGACCAGTTGACTCTGTTGATCAGTTGACTCTGAATTTACAGAGGTTCACTACACGCTTTTCTTCTGTATCCTTTCTTGAGAGGCATGTTTTGAAAAGTGGAGTACTACCATGTAGGATTAGTGATGCTAATAATCAAGGAAGCCTACAGGGGTTTCTTAGGGACATCTACGTAAGGTTTGTTGGCAATCACAGAACCTGTCAAGGTTATGGTTTTGTTTTTAAATGATGCACAGTTGAAATACTGTCAGGAGGAAAGTCAGAAAAAATATGTAATAAAATTGCCATATTATTTCAGATTCTGGATGACAGAAAGCAGTGGTGGAAGGTTCAGAATAAAAGTGGCAGCACAGGCTTTGTGCCAAACAACATTTTGGACCCTCTGAGGAATCAAGAAGGTGCTCTAGGATGGTCAGAGCCTGCGTATACCCGCACCATCCAGGTACCATCTGCTCCTTGGGAGCGAAACTTTCTTTTGAAGTGTGTGTGCGTTTGTAGAGCAGGAAGAGATTCACAKGAAAACTAAAATATCTCTGCATGTTCCACTGATATGTCAAAAGATTTGTATTTCTTTTACAGACTGAGGCTGATTTCTATATTGCATAGAGTCTAACATGAGAATAAAGTTGATAAAGATACAGCAAAATCTTTGCCTTTAAAGGTTTTTTTTTCTGCTTATTTGCTTAGAGGTGGTAGTTTCGATCCTAATGGATGTGTATGTGTTTATTTTAATTGCAAATATCCTTTGTGGATTGGTAGCTGTTGATGCCAAAGAAGGAGTTTGAATTATTTAAGGTAGGGTCATCTTTGTTTCTCCTAGGAGAGTGGTAGCTTTTCTTTTTATTTTCTGTCTTTGTGTGTCTCTATCTTAGTCTTGAATTTATTTAATTATGCAATTTTGGAGTCATAAAAAATAGACGTCTTTGCTTTTGAATTCACAAAGCAGGTATTTTTCAATTACTATGCCTGTGCATCAATAGCACTCTATTCTCCTGACCTAATGTTGGTTTTATTTCTTTCATGTTGTGGTGTGGAATTAAGATTTTTTTTGTTGATGTTTGTTTTATATGTTGGACAGAATTAGAGGGTAAAATATTAAAAAAAAAAAAAAAAAAAATCTTACGTCAGTGCAATTGTCCACCTGAGTAAGGATGTACAAGATGAAGTTGTAATGTGTATTTTAGATGACATTTAAGTGGGTGGAGGCTCATAAAATAAGAGGTTGTATTTTCTAAGACCCGTTTCTTCCCTTTTATATCTAATGATTTTGAAATGTTAGGCAAACAAGTTTGGATTAAGCAGAAATTGCAGGCCTGCCTCTGAATCAGACTTTCAGTCCAAATGCAAACCAAACTTCTAACTTGAAGTTAAATTTAATTTAATTTAATGTAATATTCATTCCTTGTTCCTACATACTCTGGCTGATGACTGAAAACTGAGAAATGCCATAGTTACTGTTGACTGTCTCTGCTGCAGACTCATCTAAAAGTCCCAGTCGAAGGGTGTCGCTGTGCCAGATTCTGTGTGCACAGCTATCACGAAAGCTGCAGCTTTTGCAGTATTTCCAGTCCTTCCATGGATATGGAAAGTCTCTTGAGAAACGGGTGCTATACTATTTCTGGCACAATAATGTGGTAGACCTATCTTGAGCTTGGTGGGCTTGAATCAGACTATTTCTGAGTTCTTCCTGTCCCTGATTGTTTGCCAATAACGTATGAGCTCATTCTAAATTGATTATGGTTTTTGCCTGTGTGTGAAATGAAGCATGTATCTAGAGTGCTTTTCAAATTCTGATTTAAAGATCTGACTTTTTTTGTTCGAGTGCATGTTGTTTGTGTTTGGAATTTGCCAAGAAATCCTGAGCAGACTGAGTACAATTTTGAGTAGAGGTTCTGACACTATTCTTTGTAATGCAGTGCAGGTTTTGAAGTTTTCCGTTTGAAATAATGACATGACATGGGAAATAATAAAATAATCATTTTCACAAAGCATTCTCCATGGACCTATGAAAATTAGGGTCAGAGAACAACATTTAAGATAATTTTGTTTCTTTTCCCTCTGGCAGGTTGTTCCCTACAGTCCATGGTTTGTTTTGTTTGTAGCTTTATCATATTCAAATATGAGCTTGAAATACTGTGAAATTATTTAGGAATATAATGAATTACACAGGATAAAGGGAGTCTTTACCAAGATGTGTTAGTAATGTTGTTCTTAACTTTTTGGTGATTATTATAATTTTAGCACTCCTAAGCACGCTCGTTTGTCTCTTTCCCTGTGATAGATACATGGTTCATTTGGGATGTTTGCATAACCCTATTTATTTTCATAACAGTGTTATGAGACATTGCTGCTATTTCAGAGAGAAATGAGGCATTGAAGGGATGACTGCCTTGCACAAGGTCAAACAGGAGAACTTGTGGGTAGAGCAGGAAATTGAAGCGGTTCCTATCATTGCCTTTGCCAGACCCTGAACACGAGCAGGCTCAGTGCCTGGTGCTGCGCAGCTTTTGCCGGTCTCCTAAGTCATCTTTGGTTTTTGAAAGACTGCTTTCAAAGTAGTCCGTCTGCTGTGGTGAGCACCCTGGCCTGCTTCGTGCCGCAAATAGGTGTTACGTACAAGGTCAGCGTGTTTCTTTACAGACTAATGGCCTTCAAAGCACAGCTGACCAAAGGATGTTTCTAGATTATTAGGAAGGATTAAAGATTCCATTGAAAGAGATCATTTTTTTCATTCAATTATTCTACAGACAGACACACTTTCTCTGAGAGATGGATGCCTCATTATAACAATTATTCTCAGAACTGCAAAGTTTATTTTAATTTCACTCTGTTCCCTCTCCTAGTGACCTCTGAGTCCACACACTAGATTAGATCCTGATTTTTCTCTCAGTCCCTTTCAGGATCTGGGTCCCAGATAGTTACTTGAAAGCACTGAATTGTCTAAGATGATACTTGCAGAAACATTGCAAGCAATATCCTAGTTATTTCATCATCTTTGTGAGTCAGAGGCTATAACATTGTCTGTCTTCTGGTCAGTTGAATTAGTTCCAGGAAAAACGTATTTTTGCTTGTTTGGTACTTTTGAACATTTAGGAGAGCTTTTTGCCGCTTGTTTATGTTTTCCACTAATGTTAATTATTGATTATCAGAGTTTCCCGTGGTGTTGGTGGCTTAGTCTGCAGTTTTATTGTGAACCAACAGCGATACTTCACCGTCCCATTATATATGAACATAAACAGTTTCCCAAGCACTCTGATTTCTTCTTTTGTGCAAGTATTGCTGGAGAACCTAGAAAATAATTAATCATAATGTTTCCTATTTACTGTGCATTTTATTAACGTTTTTTTAATGCTCTTGAAAAAGAAATTTGAGGAATGTAATTGGGATGGAGGTGTGTATCTTGGTGGGCATGTTAATTAATCTCATGTCACCCTTTGTGAGGTGAGACAGTTATATTATCAGTGGTGTGTATGAAATCCTGAGGCACAGAGAGTAAATGTTAAGCCAAATGCAGTCCTGTAGTCTTATTTTAAAAAACCACGACTGTCCACAGAAGTGTGACAGTGTATGTAAGAGGCATGTTTATTTTATGTAAACACCAAGACAAAAGTCTCCACCTCACTTGGGACAAGCATCCTTTGCATTTCTCAGCGATCTACCATCAAAACCTTTCTTTCAAGTCTCTTTGTTTAGCAGCTTACTTAAAATATCTCTGTGGGAAGTTGTTTCCCCTCAAGCACAGCATTTGTGCTCCAAATTAGTGTCGTAGTGTCATACTCATCTTTTGCCAACTGGTATCTTTCCTGCAGATCATGAAGTGTTTGATAATGAAGAGATGCAGTTGCCAGGTGTTCCTTTTGCAGTGGCCAAAGAGATGTCATAATTTTTGACCAAGAGCCAGTATCTCTTTTACCTCATTTCATATCAAATGCTCTTTAAAGTTGCCATCAGACCAAGACTTTTCAATGACTTTAAAAAAAAAAATGTTGTCTCCTGTCCAATTCAACATTGATCCAATCCCAAATCACGGGATGCCACTTATTATACAAAAATGTACTGAATAGTTGTAAAAAGGATTTGATTAATGACAGGAATTAAAAGTCCCCTGTTTGCCCATAATTTTTTTTTTTTTTAAGAAATGGGGGCTAATCCTAGCTAATACCAATTTGAAGAAGTAAATTCTGTCTGAATTTCTCCTTCTTCCATCCTAATGTACTTCTTGCTTTCCGGCAAGATTCTAGCAAGACAGGTTTGCAAATCCAATAAAAACATAAACTCCTTACTCCCCGCAAAGAGCTAGTTAGGTGCCTTGTAATGGGATTTTAATAGGCAGTTGGTTGACTTTGCGTAATAGCTGAGCCCACCAAAGGAAACTCTGGCGAAAGACCTCACTTGAAATTTGCTCCTTCAGTCTTGGGTACCTCATTGTCCCTTTTGGGTGTAGACAAGTAGTTGGTTCTCTCTTCTCTCTTAACATATAGCCAAAGGAAGGAGGTACATGCCCCAAAATGAGAGGTCCCCGATGTGGGTCTCAAGAAAACATCCAAACCACCTGTTTGCTGTTGACAAAACTGAGGCTGAATGCTCTGCAGCCCTCTTGGTGAACTCCTGTCGCTGTGCAAACAGGAATGTGGCACTAAAATGTTCGGAGAGAGAGTAAATGGGAAGCTCCATGTCTGTGTTAACTTAATGAGAGCATTTCCCAGCACTAATGCTAGTTATGGTTGTATCCAATGACTCTCTAATGCTAAGTCTGTATTTGCCGTAGTTTGAACACACATRTTCCCTGTTTTTGATGCCAAAATGTATTTGAAAATATATTATTCCCAGTTCTTTTACAATGATCAAAAATTAGGGTTGATACTGTTACCACTTTTACTCAAACTTATTATCTTACTTACATTAAAAATAGATCAAATCATACTCAATCTTGATTTTTAACAAGATGCAGCCTGTAGTGTGTTGAAAAAGAGCTTTTTGGACCTCTATTGTTTTCCTGTAAAAAAAGTTTTTCTGGCAAAAAATAAAATAAAATAAAATTTAATCCCAGCAAGCTTTTCTGATATATACAGATTTTTAATGAGTGTGTATCGTCACCATTCCAAATAATTTAAAGAATTTGTTCCAATTTACATTGAGTTGAGGATTGCAAGTTTATTCTTAAAACAAAAAAATACAAGGAAGAAGGAAAAAAAGAAACCAAACCTGGATTGTTCATTGTTCTGATGGCTGTCAGCAAATTAGTGGGTACATGTCTGTCAGCAGTGACCTTTACCTCATTTTCTAAGCTAAAGTAAGTTCCTTTTTTTGATAGCTGCTGTGATTTAATTCCTAGTGTTCTACAGTTGCAAGTGTTCTCTACATTCATCTTACGATCTTTAGTCCATTGTCAGCTTTTTGGTTTTTTCTAAGTTTCTGTCTGGACAGATGCTTTGAAAAGAGCTCATTGCTTGTATGGTGTCACATATGTGTGTTTTGTAGCCAACACTCCACTCATCATTCAAAAGAAGAAAATAAGAATAACTCACTTTGTGAGTTGCTTAGTGAGTAAGAAGAGGTAATTATTAGCACCAATGTTCTTTTGTTTTAAATTGCTAATGTGTATGAAATTTCAGGAGTGATATGTGAGGCAGTTACTTTTTACCTTTCTAACAGTACTATTTGATGTGATTTACTCCATTTTCCTCACAGCAATTGCTTGGAGAGCTTTCAGAGGTAACAAAATTACTCGTCTGATATTGAACCTCAAAAATGACTTTTTTGGACTATGTAGTTACCAAATTCCATATTGCATGCTTTTTTTGTTTGTAACGATGAATAGAAGTGATGGGATGAATGTATGGATGTCCTCAAAAGATCTGGAGTTAAAAAAAGAAGTGTTTAAAAACAGAAATGTTAAATGTGATTCAAATGTATAATTGGCTTTTGTGTCCTGTTCAACAAAATTGGAGTTGTATTTCAATGTGGTTTCATCTTTAAATTTAGAATTTGAGTGATGGTTCCAGTTTAATTTTTATTTTCACTCCAGCAAATCATTTTGATGAGGCTTGTGATTGCAGTAAAACATGTTTTTGAAACTACATCAGTAGCATCCATTGAGAGCTACGTGTAGTGTTTAGCTAACACTTTTTCTGGATTATGATTGTGGTGGTATGCAGTTGATGCCTTCGTTTGTAATGAATCCTCTATACCATAAAAAGAGATGTGCTTTTTCCTTGCATGTTGTTTAAGAAGGTCAGGGCACACATGAGGGTACATTGTGGGGATAACAGTCTAGCAGTTGGAATCTGTGAACAAGATTAAAAAATATCTGAATATCATTCAAACATTTTAATATCTGTGAAATTTTTAAATTCATTAACAAGATTTTTCCACCAAAGGACAGGTTTCTTAAATATACATTATTCTGCTTGTTCTCTTTTATATTATGCATTTCACTTTTCTTGGCATTTGACATTTAAAAAAGCATTTATTGTCTTAACATTGAAGTGGCAGAATACAGAAAAGTCAATCATATGATTTTTTTTTTAATCTCCCCACAATGCACTGCACAAGGTGAACACAAAATAATTGAGATTAATGCCTTGGAACAACTAAATGCTAAGGGAAAAAAAAACAAAAAGGTTTAATGGGGAATGTATTGTAAGACTATATGTTTGCTTCAGTAGCTGTCTACTACAATTTAAGTGAAAAATTATCGAAGGGAAACAAAAGACTTTTTTCCTAGGCTTACTTGACTGGCCTTAGAAGCTGATGGGATAAATTTTCTGCTGGTGTAACTCAGCATACCTTAGCTGTAATGGTCCCAGTTTACATTCACTACAAAATGCCTTGTCCATCAGTTAGACTGACCAAGTTGGGGATTCCTGTATAAGGGCAGTTGCTGACATTTAATGAAAGTTTGATTGTTGTCAGGGCAGTGATGTGCTGCTCAGATTCTAACATATGGCTCCTACAAATATTTCCCTACTTGATCTGCCATAAGCCCTCTGCCTCCAAGGAAATAGGGAAGAGTATTTCAGGAAGGAGCAATGAATCTGGGGAATGTACTCATCTATTTTCATACCAAAGTAAGCAGACTTCTCATAACTAAGAAATGAGGCATCCCTATTGAGCAAACAAACTTTAATATTAAACTTTCAAGCTGTGTTAGTCCAAAACTGTGGAGAGGGAGCACTGTTAAAACAGTGAGATGTGGAGTTTGAACTGTTTGAAAGAAAAGGGTAGCACCGGTTGCTTATGAACTTCTGGGCTTGTCTGTCATTGGGATTGCTTTGGGAAAATACATGCCTCTTCCTGTAACTGGTGCCATTCTAAAGGCAAAGAAGGAAAAAAGAAATTATTCCCCAAAATTATTCTTGAGACACCTGCYAGTTAGTTATTAGCGGCAAGATAATTTGCGTGTTGTTAGAACATTGTGTAAAGTGGGGGAAAAGAAACAACAGCCCTATTCCAAGAATTGTGGAGTTTGGGTTTTTTTAATTGGATTATTGCATTGAGGTGGCATGTAGTGACCAAACAAATAGCTGAAAAGGCACAACTGAATGGGTAGGAAGAGCAGGAACCTCTTAAATGGTGTCTGCAGTTCAAGAAACAATGTGTTATCGCAACTTCAGTGACGTTTGTAAGTTAAACCATTAGTCAGGCTTAGGTGTGGCTGGAGATGTTCATTTTTCACTATGTTTTACATAACTTCTCTAAAATATACATTTTTACACTGATAAAGTCCAACAATTCAAAATTTTTAGAAGCTGTTAAAAAGTGCCAAGTAATAGAATTTTGGGATTTAAAAACAATTTCATTTATAGAACTCATCTGTTTGAAAGAAAGAAATGTGTTTCAGACGATGCCATTGCTGTGAATTTTGTGTCTGACAGAGAAAGAAATTGATGCCAAACATTGATGCCAAATCAAGTTTTGGCAAATTTTGGAACTATATCTGGCAAGTAAGATGTCTTTGTGCAATAAATTAAATCAGTTGGTGCAAAGCATCCCAGCGTTTTCTGCAGAAACCTGAGTTTGTCTGATGTCTTGTCCAAGTTTTGTTGTCGAACTGAGTCTCTCTGCATCTTTTCAGAAACAAAGGACGGACTACGTTGCAAAACAACCCGATCCAGTTCCTGCTACTCCTTCTCCACCTCCAACACCTGCTCCTGTCCCTGTGGCTGTCCCCCTCCCTCCTAGTGTACCCGCGCCTATACCGGTTCCCGTGCCCAAGGCGCCAGCAACCATCAGCCGCCAAAGCAGCACCTCTAGCGACAGCGGTGGTAGTGTTGCACGAGACACCCAGAGGCAGAAGCAAGTTGCTGTGGATCGTAAGTTTGTCTAAGAATCAAGAAAAAAAGTATTTCTCCTATTCCTGTGTGTTTTGCTTAATCCTTAAATTCCTTAAAACCTGGTGTTTCAGATAAATGTTTATGAAATATTTAGCTTTAACCCTATGTTTAAAATCCACGTTTTCTATATATGTGTGTTCTGACCCTCACTAATAACAATGGTAAGTAGGGACAGAACGTTTCTGCACTTGTCCCAGTCCTAAATCCTCTCCTTTTATGACTGTTTGGGATCTTCAGTCAGTAGTTTTCAACACTGTAAATGCCAATGCTGGTATTCTGGCTAATGTAAGTTTTCCACCTGAACTCACTGCCACATTACAATCTAAATTGCTTTTAAAATCAGTTAGGCTGGTTTTACACTTCTATCCATGGTCATCCATATTTCTAGGGCATTTGCACCATTCTGGAACAGGTATCCAAGGCTTGCAAGAAGACTTACAGGTCTGACTGATGCATAGGAACCATGTTGCAATAGTGTTGTAGGAGACTCGTCTTATAATCAGGTCCCCTTAGCTCGGTCAAAGCAACAGCAACTGGCAGGCCACTGAGCAAACTTTCGTGTCCTTGTCGTAGGAGGACGACAGAACATACTCCGTAGCCCTTTAACTGGAAAAGCATGGTAACCTGCATCCAGCAGTGTGTGGCAGTCATGAAAAGTTCTGATTAAGGCCACCTTGTAAATATAAAGCCTAACTGCTGCTGAGGGTCCTACTCTGTATTGACTGAAAAGCAAGTTAGGTTAGGAGAACTTATTTAGTCAATAATTTCTGTCCTAAATGCACTTTAAGCAATGTGACTGCTTGGCTTAAAAATAACTGAAACTTGTAGGCAAGCATTTGCTATAGCGTTTAAAGTAATAGCTGTTAAAATAATGAGCTTTTTGCGGTTCAAAAATTGACAGCTTTTCCCATCCTCTGCCTCCCTGCCTTATCAGAAAATCCCACTTCCGCCTGAGATAAAAACTGGCACCGAGCGTAATCCTTTCTGCAGAAGGGCTTCTTTTCCCCCCTGTCCCCAGTGGATGGGAAGCATGCCTGCTTGGATAACCACACTCAGTCGGTGGAACCCGCTTTGACGTTGCCTGGTGGTAGACAAGCTCTCACCTAAGCTCTGAACTCAGGAAGGCTCTGGGACCTTTTTAATATTTTCAGATAACAGACTGGCTGGCTGGAAATTATAAATGGAGAACAGCCTGGCAGGAGGAACAGGCTTCACTGCYGTTTCCCAAAGAAACAGTAGGGCCAGCTTCTGCCTTTGTCCTATTTTGGGCAGTTTGTTACTTAAATAAAAACAGAAACCCAAGCAGTTATAAAAGATGTAGAAAGTGAGGATGAATTTCACACACACGCGCGCGCACAAAAATGATCATTTTATTTCCATGTAAGAAGGGCTTTGCATGCTGTAGCAGGTGTGTTTCCTTGAATCCATGATGGCCGCCTCTATCCGTTACAGATGGAAAATAAGAAGACCATCTTGGCTTCAGGTACAGGGTGTGAGGTGTGAAGGGTTGCTGTAGACTAAGTGGTTACAAGACATCTCTTGCCCTCTCAGCCTCTGCTGTAGCCCTGGGCCACGCGTGAGAGCTCCTGTGCCCTCCCGGGAGCTGTCGCTCAAGCCCAGTTAATGGGCTTCAGGTACCTCACAGTCCTCGCAGAATAGCTGCCTCTGCAAAGGTAATGGGCACCCCTGCCCGTACACCAGCTGCCCAAGTACCCACCTGAACTCTGCAGGGAACATGCGATGTAGTACCTGCTTCACACCGAGGGTATCTTGTTTATTTATGATAATGCATCTAACAACAGTAAGAATCTGTTATCTAACAGCTAAATGTTTATCTTTTGATATAGTCTTGGTCTAGATAAAACGTAAGTCTTTCAAAATCAGTGTAAATAGAAGGAAGATAGCAATTTTCTTGCTCTCTTCCTGTTCGGGAAAATAGCTGGTGCGTGCTTTGATAACATTGCCTAAAGGCTTTACTTGTATATCCCATCTCAGACCTTCACATATCACTGAGCACATGTCATTTTAGCTTCTGATTCACACTCTGGGGGGAAAAAACCCAACACAATAGGGCCTGAATGCCTCAAATATTTTACTAGAGATGTTTTGTCCACCTTCAACCTGGGGCTATTTTGTAAAAGAAAAAAGAAAATGGCTAAAACAAGGATTTTTCTTTTTTTGTTGTGGTGATTAAAAAAAAAAAAATCCTAAAAGCCTATGTAAATCTTGTTTTTATTTGTCTAACTGGCTAGAGACGTTGATCCTTGGAGAGGTTTTGGGAGAATATAAAAGGAAAGTAGAGAAGGAAACATTTTTGCTATCTTACAGTTTTTTCATATTGAAGTTGTGTTGTTCCTCTGTTGCTATCAGTGTAATGGGAGAAAAGGAATAGCTTTTGCCATCTGAGTGCATCAGAGAAGGTGCTGTAGTTACTGTTTGTGTATCAAAGTGATAAGGTTGAATAAAGATGACTGAAAATATCTTGGTAAGGAAATCCTGATAATTTTTGAGATCATTTAAAATTGTGTGTCAAAGGATTTTTATAGTTATTCCAGAGTTACTGCATGGAGAGTTTAACTGTGCTAAATCAGTATCTTCTCTGTGCCCAAAAAGATATTTACACCCTTTTGGATTTTATCTATTTTTGTGAAATTATCCATAGAACTTTTTATATGCATTTTAAACAATTTTCAGTGTCATTATAATTGATTTTGTTGAAATGCATGAAAAGCGTATCAGTTTGTTGCCTGCTAATGACCAGCAACTGAACTAAATGCTTCAGACAAATGGGTTCTGTGGGATAGTGAATTTGTACAGTTTTGTTTTGTTTTGTTTTGTTTTTTAAAAAAAAAAAAAAAAGTCTTGCCCAATTCCTGTGTCTCTGGTGAGAGCAACTACTTTTTTTTTTCTTCTTTTTTTAATGCAAAGTGTGACTTCGTTTCAGCTAACCAGTCACTCCAGGCTCGGAGTGAATTCAAATTTCTTAAAACCCCTTCAAAAATGTGATTACTATAATAGCTTATTAGATGTAAGGTGATACGTGTCAGCAGCAGTGAAATTTTTTTGCCTACATTGATTTGCACTAAAAAGTTGAGCTTTCAATTAAAAAATGTTTGTGGAAAGTGCTGCCTTTCCACAGTGTAAGCAATCTTATATTCTTCCTCATCTTTTTTGTTTTGATTTTTAAAACATCGTAATTCTATTTGAAGAAATGCAGACTATGACAACTGAATAACCCTCCRTGCCCATTTTCTTCTACAGCTTGGCTGCTGTCAGACTGATCTACACCTCTGTGTAATGTCAAGCTCGTCTCCTTTCTAGGGTCTCAGTTCAATTTTGGGTKKTTTTTTTTTTGCTTTTGTTTTGTTTTGCAAAGAGAGGAGTGGGAATATTGAAATCTTCCCTGGGGAAAAAGGAGAATAATAATTCAGTCAGATCTAGTGAATGAACCTTTAAAGGAAAAAAAAAAAAGTTTAAGATTTAAAATAGAGTATAAGAAATGAACTGGCTTTGATAAAGCAACCTTGAGAATAACTCCTGTGGGGCATCTCTCTCTAGGCAGGAAATCGCAGATGGAGGAGGTGCAGGATGAACTTGTTCACCGGCTCACCATCGGCCGGAGCGCTGCCCAGAGGAAGTTCCATGTGCCACGACCAAACATCCCGGTAGTTAACATCACTTATGACTCTTCACCTGAGGATGTGAAAGCATGGTTGCAGTCCAAAGGATTCAACCCTGTGTAAGTTTGAGGGCAAATGTAAGAAAACTTCCTAAAATTATTTTCCTGTCAGTAATTAGGATGTGGTCTGCCCACTTTTTAAAATCAAGCAGCCTTCTGAAAATCAAGACATGTCAGCTGAACCCTTGGAAAAAAAGAATTTGTTTTTACATATATATGCATATACATTTATGTATATATGYGTATATAATATATATATATCAATATATATCAATGTGGTTATAGATCTATAGAGATACAGATATATTTAGGGAAAAAAAATTATATATATTAGCCTCCACCAAAAGGTACTTGTTATAACAGATACTGAATTGACTTCAAGAGTCCTGTTGCATAAAGTTTTGTCTTGATTTAGTAGCCCTACCTGAGACAATGTGGGATGAAGACAACCTACTTCTCTCCCTTGGCTAGTGTATTTTTGCTTATTTCTTGTTTGTTCCCTTGGTGTGACCCCAGGACTGTCAACAGCCTTGGCGTGCTGACGGGTGCTCAGCTTTTCTCCCTCAATAAAGACGAACTGAGGACTGTTTGCCCAGAAGGGTCTAGAGTCTACATCCAAATTACGGTACAGAAATCTGCCTTGGAGGTATGTATACCCCTTCTTACTATCCTAATGCTGGGTTGCCACTTTGCAACCTATGGAAGTAAATAGCTCTTTCTGTGAGGCAGCTCTTTTTCCCTCAGTTCCCATCACGTTGATAAGCACTATTTGTACCTGAGTTATTTGGTATTAATCCATTGAAATGGCATCAGTCAAAACACCAGGTGGGATCTCTCCCCACTTCTGCAGGGGTCCACAAAGCATTAGAAAAAGTGCATGGTAGTACTCAAGTTTAAGACGTTGTGTGCTGTAATCAGGCTGCAAGAAGACAAAATGAGCTAAAAAAGGCTTTGGGGAAAACAATAGGAGGGAGTAAAATGCCCTTTTTCTTGCTTCTTGCTATGCCTGGTACTTGGACAAACAGGTACTCCTGGTACTTTTGGTGGTGATGAGTTAGTTTTGCTTTATCTTTGTAGAAGAGGTTTGATTTATTAGGCGTGAGAAAGTGGTAGAGTGAGCTCACTGTTGAATCTTGAGGCCTTTCAGGTCAAACACTGGGGCATCTGTATTGGTGGGTTCCTAAATGGGGGAAAACACACTTGACACTGTGCTAGCAGGATTACTGAGCTAAGGATAAATGTATTGTATCTCTGTATTCATTGCTCTGGCAGTTTGCTTAAATTACAGTAGTATTGTTCCTTAAACACCGTAAAAGCTTGTATACAGAGTTGTGCTAGGGAGAATGCTTAGCAATTTTAAACCAGGAGAATTGCAGGTGCATCTACTTCTTTTTTTAAAACTTTCTGTGGCAAGTGGAGAAATGGACTCGATACTGTCTAGAGGTGAGACTAACCCAAACAAGAACCTATATTCTTCACATCCTGTTTAAAAGAAAAATCTTGAAKAAGTTTAAAATGTGTTTCTATCCCCTCATGAAGCTGGGACTGCCTTGCCTAGATGATTTTAAGCTTTAACTACCAGGCATATTGTTAAAGACAAGTTTATGATGATGCGTATTTTACAATTTACCTGATCAGTGTGGATCAGAGACCATTGCTTTCTAACACTATTAAAATTGCTTTATTCCCTTCTTCAAGCCCTGTTTTCTTGTGAGAGGAAAGGAGAAATATGTCAGTTTTGTTCTTAGGAATATATGTCACTACAGTCCAGAGCAATCCATCATTTCCTAGTGAAGATATATGTGTATTCCACTTTTCTGGAATGTCCGCAATCTTATTTCAGTTTCATAAGGCTTCTGTGTACTGAGATGGAAGTGCCTTTGTGGTGGAAGTCAGTTTGAAAAGCAGAGGTGCACTGGATTGTAGAAGTCTGTCCTTTT
Source organism: Phoebastria nigripes (assembly GCA_035582835.1). Lineage (NCBI taxonomy): Eukaryota > Metazoa > Chordata > Aves > Procellariiformes > Diomedeidae > Phoebastria > Phoebastria nigripes. The sequence continues at coordinate 1,024,987 of JAYKAV010000655.1, forward strand.
TTTCCTCCATGCTGTTGTTCTGCTTGCCTCAGTTAGGTCTCGCTCTGCAGGAAACTGAGCAGTCAAAACTTGTCTAATAAACGCTCTACAAGTGTTAATAAACAGGTACTGAGAGTTTAACATGGTCATTGGATTTTGTTAGTGGAAAGGTAGTTGAAATATTTATTTCTGCCTCAGTTATGATGAATTTCAGAATTTATGCAATTCCTGATTGCTTTAGCCTGTTGTTTGCTGAATTACCCAAAACATTAAGTCGCATCTTTCTTTCTGTCCCTATAACATTTCAAGTCTCAGGGTTTAGGAAGGCTGTCCTTGTTTACAAGAGGCTATAGGAATGAGTATCACAGCCAAAATGTCTACATGTGACCTAGCAAAGATGAGCTTGCATGTTCCAAACAGGGCTATGTTCTTACTGCTCAAACTAGAAACGCTTCTAATAACAGAAGCATTTAAGCACACACATACTTGTACCAGTGTCAGGCCTATTTTACAATTGAATGCTTTTTATAAGCAGTTACTGTGTTACGGGTTTGACCACCGTGATTGTCCTACATGATTAATCAGTGATAAATTTTCATTAAGTTCTCTGGCATCCTTTATGTAGTTCTTGCGGTGTCATATTGCAGTAAATGACCGGGGTGTTGAGTACAAACGGCAATAATAGCCAGAGACAGCGAACCCACACACTCTCTAGCATTACAGAACTCCATGCCTCGTCTTTATTTGTTATTTCTAGTCGGGATCTTCCACAAGTGTTTCTGGATTCATACCATTTCTGCAAGCCAGTGAAAGGCCTACCTCTCAGATCTGGGGCTGCATTCCCAAATACGGACAACGAGATCTTCACCTTTATGCAGCTACAATTTTCCTTTTAGTGTTCTTCTACCTCAGGCGGAGGAATTCAGTATTTTGTAATTGGAATTCCAATTGTTGTTGGAATTTAGTAATTTTACCCTTATGAGGAAAAAAATGAATAGGAACCATAATTTCAATTGTTTTAATTTATTTTCATGGTAACTCCATTCAGCCCTGAATCACACCAGAGTTTAAAACATCCAAGGAAGCAAGACTCCTAATGGAGTTTTGTGGCCCCTGTATAAACAGACTGCAAGTGTGGGGAAGGTGTTTGGGGTTTAACAGCTTTCTGGGCCTGGCCAAGCAAAAGCAGAAAGATAAGACTGTGTAAGACCAGTGTGTCAGACAGCAGAGAGCTGGCCATAGCCAAGGACAAACCACTCCTTTCTGCCAGAGGAAATGGTGGTGGGAAGCAGCGGTGTCTCAGGAGGAGGCAGGATGCACCACACTCTTTGTACTGATCGGAGTATCCCCCCCGGGAGCTGTTTTCTGGGGTTGCTCCAGAGAGTTGAAGTTCACCTTGTATACCAAGTACAGTGCATTATAGCAACTTGGCTGGTCATCTATATGGATTTACTTTTTCATTGCAAAGTGAAAATATTAATTATCGCCATGATTATGAGTTTTTATGTGTCCATTTCCTTAACTTTTGTTGAGCATTTCAAGCTCTGGTGCTGAAAAGCGCTACAGAAGGTAAGTGTAGAGACACAATACCCTGAACACCAGCTTTGTCATCTCCATAAGGGAACACTCAGGTCCACATTCTCATTGTCTTCTTACTCCATCAATGGGAAGCATGGGCACACATCCCTCTAAAACTGAAAATGTTTTCTATCTAATATATGTATCAAATTGGCTGGAAGAAGAGCTTACTCTCTTTGACACCTCAGTGAAAGGAATGGCCCAGGCACAGAAGTGGGATTGAACGTTGGAGCTTACAGATACCTCATGATCTGGTTAGAGACTAAGCTGGGTAAATCACTAAGGCCAAGGTCTAGCAGTCTGTTCCAAAAATTGTATTCCCAAGAACAGCCCTAGGCTACTTAGCTACCCCGTCTGAGTAGGATGTGCCTGTTGTGCTGTGCCACATGATGTATTGCAGTTGGTTTAGTTCAGCAGCGTTTCAAGCTCATCAGTCATGTTGTTATTGATGTTATCAGGAAGGTAAACTGTTTCAGCTTCAGCTGCTCAATCATTTTCAGAAAAATATTTGAACATGACCTCTGATAAAGCACGTTGTCAGGTATCTGCTCATGTTTTTTATGCATGACTTAGTAATGGGTGACTGCTGCACTTGCTCTGTATCTGAAACCAAGTGGACAAGGACAAAATGAATTAAGACAAATAAAAGTGCTCTGTCACCTTCAGGGAGTCAATTATAAGCCCCCAGCTTTGCCCTTCCACTCTGGGAGCAGAGAGCAATGGTAATTTACCTAGCAGAAGCATCCTAGCCTTCCTCCCTGTGGACGCCTAACCTGTCTGCCAGGTAATGGCATCAGATAATGCATTGTAATGGATATAATGGGATAAATCTAAATTAAATTTTATGTAGCAGGATAAATTTTCAGAGTTCAGAATCAATTGAAGGATTTTTTCCCCTTAACGGTCCTGAAATTTGTTTTACAAATTTCAAAAACAGTTTCTGCTTCCTTATTCAGAGGCTACTTTGGAAGATAGTTTTGAAGCTTGGAAGGTCATGTCATAGCCAAATAACACAGTAGTGGCTATGGTTCTTGCTTTATAATCCTCTAGTCTCATTCAAAGTCACACACACTTTGGAAAGTTCTGCTCTAGTGGATATGTGTCCTGGCCTTGCTAATAACTTCATTTACGTTGTTGAAGCAAGCTGTTTGCAGCTACCTCAGCAGACCTGTTTTTCACCCTGAAAGGTGAAATAAGGCCTTGTCCTCACAATACTACACTGTTGCTAATGTAGCAATATGATTCAATTCTTATTACTGTGTTCTAAGTTTGAAGCCTGTGTCTCTGAACAGCAAATGCATGGTGGTGTATTGGGTAATGTGGGATACTAAGGTTAGGTATCTCAATCCTTATTTAGGCCTTGGCTGTGCAAACCCATGTGCGTGCATGAATTTTGTGTTTACATAAATCTAAACCCACCAAGGGTTTATAATTTCTAAATATGATTGCCACAATATGTAACTCCTCAAGGGTGGAATCCTAACAAACTTGCTGGGCTTTAACCCTGCTTTTACTGAGGCCATATTTCACCCCATAAATATCCAACACTTCCAGGGGCTTGTGTGAGAATGAGAGATGCTCAGCAGTGCTAAAAGTCAAGCTGACACTTTTAACAGTCTGCAGGTTCTTTCCTGGTCCACATTTAAGGATAGTGTAAATCCTTTCCTATTCCAAATGTTATTTAACCAGATTCTTAGTGCATTTTTAGTTCTGGAGCTGCAAGGTGAGTTTAACTTGCTCAAACATCTATCTTAATAAAATGCTGGCAGAGGATCTTCATCATGTGTCAAAACCACAAGTAAACTTTTTTTCTTTTTTATTTGTTTATAGGCTAACAGTGGTAGTTCAGAACTGCAAGAAATTATGAGAAGACGACAAGAAAAAATCAGTGCAGCTGCCACAGATTCGGGTGTGGAGTCCTTTGATGAAGGAAGCAGCCACTAAAATGTCTTTCCTCTTTTCTTTAATTCCATTGTCCATAGCATTATACCATCCAGCTTTGCTTTAGGAAGCAGTGCAGGGGAATGTCTTATAATATTGTAAACGTAACTAGCCACCATAAAGAAAATGTACAGTAGTCTCCACAAAAGTACCTGCTGCTGGCTTCTCATGATTAAAAATGAACACATGAAAAATTCAGTAGAGGTTCCTGACAGGTGAAAATATTGGCACATGATTCATTTACACCCAAAGATGAGTCTTGGCTTTATGGAATTAACCATTCCATGACAGATAAACAGGAACACATCTTTGTTTGTGATTCATCCGAGGGAAGCTGAGCCAGCAATAAAAAAGCATTTGAACCCTTCAGTAATAATAAGATTCTGAATCCCATCTCTTGCTGTAGTTTGCAATTATGTCTTTTTGGCTCAGTCTTTCTCGTCATGCATTCAGCTGCACGATGTTTAGTTAAGTCGTCGATGCCAGCAATCAGAGAGGAAATGTTTAGAGAATGAACAGCAGCCCGACATAGACTGAATCTTTCTTGCATCACTCCCAAGATGTTTTATTACTAATGATGCTGTTTATAGCAAAATAATACTCTGTACATTGATTTTATCCATACTTCACTCGTGATGAACTATAATATTGCACAAGAAGGAATAACTAGAAAATAGTAACACAACTCAGCTCAAAGAGAAGATCCGATCTGCTGTAGGTAGCCATGAAACAATTCACAGTCCTTTTTTTTTTAATATACTTGCATTTTTTTGTTTGTAACTTAACCCGTCAAAAGAACAGTGTATAATCTAGACTGCTTTGTGTGTTGATCCCAGATGTCAGTTTTTCCTTATGTAAAAAGCTATTGTTCCTTTATAAATGTAATCTTTTGGAAAAGTGGATTCCTGGAGGCAAAAGAGGGAGAAAAGGAAACATCCCTTCCAGCAAATATTATTTTTGAAAATGCAATGATTTTTGTCACAAAAATGTTCTGTTATTTCACATGGTCCTGTGATTTTATATATAATATATGTATTATATATAATATATAATATCACTTAATTTAGACAAATCTAATCGTCTAGTTTGATTAAGTTTCATAGTGCCTTTTTCACATGAATCAGCTTAAAGTCTGCAATAAACAGTATTTCTTGTCTGTTAAATAGTTGTATCTTTGTGCTACAAAGATGGTATTGAAATAAGAAAGCATTCTTGATTTTTGCCATTAGTTTGCTCTTCCTCTGCGTACAAGGGAAAAAAGAATCCTATTCATTTTTCGTAAAAGAAAAATTTAAAATCTTAATAAAGGTGTTTAGTGCCATTTATTGTAAATGTCCTTACAAATGCTTCTTCTGTGTGTTTGTTATGTGTCTATGTATATTTTTACATTTAATATATATTCTTTATGCCTGTGAAAAGTACATAGGTTCTACACCTGTCATTTAAATGTAGTCTTATCCAGAAATGGGTCAAGAAGTGATGAATCCCAAACTGAAGACTCCAACTGCCATAGCAATCACTAAGAAATGGATTCTTGTCTTACCCAGTGAAAGAAACGTTGATTCTCTATTGCTTTCTCCCTATAAGAAACATTTGAACCAGCACAGCTGCATGATAATTGCATGCATTCAACCTATATACTTAGCTTTATGGCGAAAACTGTCTGTCTCACTGCCTGTCCTATCATTAAAGGTCAAGCCCGGTCCTCCAAAGGCTTGATGTATTCTCTGATTCACATTTAAAATTTCCTCTTCCTCACCCTCTCTAGTAAGCGTCCATACCTAGCCTTGAAGAGTGTTCACTGTACAACAAAGTCCCCTATGCTGGGTGGTGAATGACTAAGAAAATAACGGAAGATCTGAAGCTACTCTTACATAGATGCTTCGTTACTTGTAAGTACAGGAGTAGGAAACTTTTAAAGAAGTCTTTGAAACTCATATTTAAAAATAAGAGTCACTGTATTTTCTCATAGAAAGCATGTCTGATTCCATAAAAGGCACTGTGGTGATTACCTGCACCTTTGTTCCCCTGTTAATTAGCAAAATAGGAARCCAATATTCATATTCTCTGCAAGCTTATTCTAGCACTCAGGAGATGGTTTGCTTTTGCCCAAAAGGAGGCATCAGCTCTGAGACTCTTCAAACTTTGTGGAGTTTGGCATGCGGAGGTCTTGGAGGAAGCACCCATGTTTCATCTCTGAGAGAAAAGAGGTGGCTTCACAACCGGTTTTTTGAAGCTGGGTTTCTGTGTAGCTGTTAAGTTGTATAGAAARAGCCAGACAAGTTTGAATGTGGTCAGTGTGCTCAGAGGCATCTTTGGAGATACTTGGGAGGAAACCAGGAAACCCCTTCCATATACTTAAGGGATAAGCAGGATAATCTGGGGGCTTGGGGGTTGGTTGGTTGGTTTCTGTGTTTTTTTCATAGTTTTTAAATGAACTACTAATGACTTAACAACCCAGTACAACACGAGTCGTATTTTACCCTTTAACTTTGCTGGACTAGACTTTATGATTCCTGAGTTGCAGTCTGTGAAATCTGAGTGGCATTAAGGCAGATATTTCCCTTTTTGCTGGAATTTCCTTGATGGTTTAAGGCACTGCAGCGAGCTTCACCCCTGTGCTGCACAGTTTTTGAATTTTCAGCTTGTTGATAGTTATGAGAAATCAAAAGGAGATATCATTTGGGGTTCATCAAATGAAAATAAAATGTTTTCTTCAAAATTTTCAGTGTCTTAAATGAAAACAGTGGTAAAATGCAGTGTTACGTTCAAAGTGTTTTCTTTAGGATTTGAGCAGTGAGGATTTTGGTTTTTACACTAACATTTTAGAAAGATGTGATACATGAAAAGTGTCTTTGAAAAGGAAACAAAACAGTTTTTTAAACATCAAGAAGTGCCTTATTAGATGTGGGAAAGAGAGTCGTGTTTGATAACATAGAAACTACTTTACTATTTTTCTGCCATGGACTCTGCCTTTTTAACTGGGTGGAGGGAGAGAGTTTTAGCAGCCTATGTTCACTCAGCAGTTTTATGCTTTCTAAGCACATACCTTTTAACATCAGCAAGGCACTTCTTCCCACTCCTTTAGTCTGCTTGTTCCCTTGGGACGCCATGGGGAGAGAAAACCACTGTGAAACCTCACATTTAATTCGTAAAGAATGCTTCTAACCAATATTGATGCATGGAACAGTTTACTTACCGTCTAGCAATTCAAATGTTAAACAGTGCTTTGCTCAGACAAATTGTGATCTATAAATGAGGTTTTTATACATACTTTTATTGCTGCAAAGCATTGTGCTATATAAAAGTTGGTGGGTTTGGGGGGGCTGGGAAGTAAGTGCAGACTTCCACATTATTGATGTGTGCGGAAATCAATGGTTTATGGGCAAGTAGATATCCAAAATGATATGATATTCTGAAATGTGCAGAGCTCCCAGTGACTTTGAGTGTATTCATCAGTGTTTGTGAAACTCTGAAAGCGTCCCTGGAAGTGCTTTGCTGGACAGTAACATCAGTACTTTGCTAATTTAACCAAGCGAACAGTCAGAAACCCATGAATAACTAGTATGATGTGGATTAAGTCTTTCTAATTAGAAAACCTGTAACTAGCAGATTTTTTTTTTTTTTTTTTTAAATTGTGAGAGTTGAAGGCATTTTGAGTTTTCAGGTTTTTAGGACATATACAGAAGCAAGATATAGCTTGAACACCAGACCCTTGTTCAGGCAGGTGTCTCCACTGATTTTCCTGGGCTGCATCTCATGAATAAGGGAAACATGATTATGAATGGGAATGTCTCTGTCCAAGCCACCATTTTATAGGAGCCCAGTTTTTCTATGATGTTTTTCCTCAACTGTGAAGTCTGTGTAGTGTCTAAAACACGAAACAAGCAGCCCTGTCTGAAGATCAAATCTGACATATCAAGAGTATTTGAGAGACTATTTCTGTGCTCAGCCTCCCACCTTCACGTACAAGCAACAGCGTTATGGATGTGGAGTGCAAACATGAGGGAATTTGTAAGCGTGCATTGAGTTCTGTGTTTAAACATTGCAAAAATGTCTTGAATTTTTACTGCTGCTATGTTAAGTTGTAGCTAATAAGTGCCTATTTAGCTGCCTTTGGGTCTTCAGTATCTTTCTTCAGTTTCTCTGAAGTTGCGTGCTTAGGTTGCAACTTTGCCCTTTACTACTTCCTCAGCATCCAGACCAAAACCAGTATCAGGATATTAGTCAGTGCTTCTGCTTCTTGATAATATTTGTAGATTAAAAGAGGAGATAAAAGAAAATTGGGGACTCCCTAGATGCTTCCTAGCCACCACCGCTGCCTGTGACAGCAGCAGCAAAGCTCAAACCCCGCCCCCGCTCCCATCCATTTCAACAGCACTAACAACGTTACCCTCTCACAAGAAATGGCTGAAAGCAACAGCTTTGCCTGCCTGAATGAAACTACTGTTTTCATACAAGCTCTTTAAAAAGTTAGGAGTGGGAGGGAGGTGGTGCGACTCTGTGGTTAATGAACTGAACGAGGAGGGAGGGAAGGGCCATTTTTGGTGCACAAGATTATGAGGTTGAATATTTGACAAGAGGCAACTTTGCCTTCTTTAGGTGCAGGGAAAAAACCTCTAAAATGAAGTAAAGCACAAGTAAGGCTTCCCAACCTGCTCTTAATCCTTGTGTGAGGATGGAAGGAAACAGTTCTGAAGACCCAAGTATGTCAGGGCTCACCACACAGGGCATGCTAGGAGAGACAGCACTTTCACACATGGCTCTCAAATCTTCTTAGCTCTTCTAAGACGTGTCCTTAGGTTTACTTGTTTGTTCCTCCCATGGCAGCATGCACAGCATGAGGCAACGAGGAGAAAACCTGCCCTAGTTTTGATTAATGGTCACTCACTGTGCAGAGCTGCTTTTACATGCATCTGGGTCAGTAGATGCTGTAAGAGTAGCAGATCAATAGAGAGCATCTATGGCGTCAGCAGAGCTATAGGCATGAAACCCATAATTCAAAAAAACTATTACAAAATCTGAAGCTTCAGACAGCTTTACAGCTGCGATGACTTGAGAGTTTTATTTTGACAGATGCTGGAAACCATATCAACATGCAGCATGAGTCCAAAACATTGTTCTTTTGGACTTGCTTTCAAGGAGCATGACAAGGTAGAAACCAAAGTATGACATGTCAATTCAGGCTAAAAGGCTCTGCAYGAGTCTTCTGAACCGCAATGTCTCCCAAACTCTTTCATTGCTTTACTTACGTCTTGAACTCCAGGAGAGGTGGCTTCCACTGCCATCCCAACACACCCAGTTACGCAGTTTTGCGTACTAGATGGGGTGGAAAAAGGTATTTTTCTGAAGGAGTTTTCATTGTGATTGATTTTGTGATTAAGTAGCTATTAAAGGAAAAATACACACCTGTTACTGTGCAAATGGAATAACTTTTTGACATGCGTTCAAAAACTGTCTAGTAAATTCAGGCTATTCAGGCAGTATCATTTGCAACAATGCGATTTTGGCATTTTTGCAGCAATCTTGCACCCTGTCATGTTCAGCCAAGCTTCTGTTACAGCCAGCTCACACTGTGACGTTTTGTGTGCACGTGCATGTTTTAAAAGTAACCTGCTTACTCTGGTCTATGATACAGAATAAAAGTAGACTCAATGTGCAATGGCCAGCAGGAGGGAGGAGGGAGTAGATGAGAAAGCAAGAACATTTGTGGTGTGGTGTGGTGTCGTGTCCCCCTCCCCCCTGCTAGTTCACTAGAGGGCTGTGAACTTAYTTTCTCAGTAAACATATAATGAAACTCTGAAACATATTTTAAAAAAAAGCGTGAAGGCAAGGTCTGAATGGTCGAGTGCTCATTTATAATTCTCTCTTCTGTTCAAATTAGGCCAGACAAATCTTCGCTGTTCCTACTGAAACGGCAAGCCCTCCAGCTGAGGCGCACTGGTGAAATAAGAGAGAAACATGTACCGTTGAAGCCTTTCTTGTTAGCAGTCCGCTCCCTGAAGACAGGGCTCTCTGCCCTTTTGCATCCATCTCTATGCATCTTATTTAGAGAAATAGCATCTCTGCTTTAGGACTGGGCTTAGTGGAAACTGTGGAAATAGCATTAGATCCATGGAAAGAGAAGGGGGGGCAATTCATATCATACCCATTTAATAATCAGAAGTAGAGTCCTGTTTCTTCAGTACCCTTCACAAGGACCTGTATTATTTGGGGGATTATGTTAAGTCTGTGGAGTTTTGTATAATATATATGGGATAGTTTGAAGGAAGTTTTCCATTGTAACCAATACGATGATGAAGTAGATTTTAAAGGAATATACACCTATTTACCTGCTAATGGAATAACTCTTTGGAAGAAAAAAAAATCAAACATCATCTGGAGGAGGTTATCAGGCTCCTGGAAGTAGCTGAGCTACCGAACTACACCCTGGTACCCTGACAGGCGATAGCAGGCCCCGGGGTGAATGAATAAAAAGCATATGCGGGTGCGTTTGCTGTTTTGCTGATAGTGACTTCTTCACAGGTAAGCAATCCAGTGTGTTTACTTTCAGTTCAAGTTTGTTTTGTTTACATTGAGTACCATTGCTGCTAACTTCCAATGAGATGACACAAAGCAACAGGTTACAAAAATGCCATCACTATCCATTCTCACAGCATCCATGTCACAATACACAATGATGTACCGGAATTATACAAAGACAAAAAAAATATATATAGCTAATTATTCTGACTAGAACTGAAACTGACAGCGAAAAAGAGCCCCCCGCCCTGACTCCGAAGGCCCTGCAGGAATCCGTACCGACGCTTTGGCAGCCTTGTACCAATAAAGCGATAACTAGCCCTTCACATGCCAAAACCTTGTTTTTGTAACATYGTGAATTCCTGGCTCGGAGAAATAGTTACAGCCTTTGAAGCACTTTTTTTTTTTGTTTTTCCTCCTTTCCATCCCCCCAACCTGAATCAGCTTCACGTTTTTACACAGGGTTAATACTTATTAAAAATAATAAACAAATGAAGGGTATAGGCACCATAGACTGCTCGGACAGTTAAATGCTATAGTAATGGAGTCTAAGATATCCCAGCTTGAAACTCAGCTGCCCTTCGATTAGATTCATCTAAAACAAGAGCCTGACCAGTGGCGTTACTGAAAAGGTTGGCGAAAAGAGCAATCCTTCTGCTTAATTAGTAGTAGCACAGTCAAGAACTGAAACCACCCCATCTCTCAGTGTCGGCTGCCTGCTTCAGCTTCAGGCTTTATGGTTTGGATTTCTGCTCGTCAGTCCATTCCTCGGGTCATGTGCTCCCCCCAGACCCCACGTACATCAGTGCTGTAGGAAACAGTCAAATCCATGTACCCAGCAAACCCCCCCACCCTCCCACCCCCTTTTCGCTTCACAATCTCCGGAGTTCTTCATGTATGTTCATGCCTCGCTATTCTCTAATGAGGTATTATTAGATACTAACAATGCCTGCTCTCCTATGGACGTTAGCACAGACCAGTGACACATGAAGAAAGCTCTTCAGTTAACCGTTAAAAAAATATTGCACTTACTTTAACCTTAAGCCCAACCTGCACAGGAAAAAAAAAAAAAAAATTAAAAAATTAACCAAAAGTACCAAACAAAAACCCAACACTCTGGAGCAATCTATTTTATGCACATATAGTGTCTTTTCCTTCATGTTGTTTAGTTGAATTTGGTCCAGTATTTTAAAAAAAAGTCCAGAAATTAAACAGTTCAAAAGACACCGCAGGCTCGTTAAGGCTTTGTCTCCCCAGTGCTTCGGAAAGTTAAAAGTTTCTTTCTTTTGTTGTCCGTGTGCTGCAAAGCAGCGGTCTCTCGTGGCAGAACAACTGGCCRTTCAAACCATCAAAAGAAAAAAATCAGAAGCAAGGGAAGATGGGTGTGCTTCATGGTCTCACCTGGAACCGAACAAACAGAATGCTTTAGAAGTCAAAAAGGAATAAATACAGTTCTTGGCATTTATTTTTACCAGCCCTCCGTACAGGCTGGGTCTGCAGCCCACCAGTACAAGCAGCTGGGCTCTGGGGCTCAGATTAGACAGTAAACTACCTGAACATTAGGAAAAGTGAGGCAAATCGGGGTTCATTTTATGGGCCGGGGAATGACGTACGCATGTGCAACAGCACAGACGCACAGCGGGGACGGCTGGTGGTGGTGCCCACGGCCCAGCTCTCCACCAGCCATTTGAGAARGCAGTTTGTGTTGAAAGGCTGTAGCTTCCTGCTTCACCCAAAAGCAAATATTAAGGTTATGGCTGGGTTATTACTGCCACCGAATGAACTAAAGCTCATTAGCTTAAACAGCAGTGACGTAGGTCCTCACAGCTTGTCCCCACCAGCAAAGCTCTTGGTAGGCCAGAGCCATGTGTTTTACTCTGCAGCTGGGGACTGGGCTGGGCTGTGGCTGCAGGTCAGGCACTGGGGCTCAGTGGAAAGGCAAGATGGTCGCTTCGCTTATGCTAATGGTAGTACCAGTTTGAGACCCCTCCTGTTCCCTGGTTCTAGATTTATGAAAAAATTCCCCAGTGTTTCATGTCAGAGCTTTTTGGTTACCATCTTGCCCTCCAGCAGCCTCTGTTGCCACAACAGCAGTGCTGGCAGAGCATCCCCAAACCTCCGCTGCCCTTGGTAACCTGGCAGTTGGTAAGCGACTTGAGAATGACTGAAGATATTAAAGTCCTCCCCTCCTTTAAGCTTTGTAAGGCGTGTGAGGACAAGTGGCAAGGAACAGTTAGATGGCTCACTCAGGAGTTCTGGATTCTCTTTTTCTTTGAATGATGAGTGAACCACTATACTCTTACAGTGCCGTGGAAAGTATAGCAGATTATTTACTGCGAGAGGCTAGAGGGATTTTCCTCGCACTCTCCATGTGAACATCACCTCAGAGGGGGATGAGGCCCGGGAAGCTCCAAACCACCAGCAAAGCTCCTGGAGCAAACACCTGTGATGCTGGTTGCTGCCGAGCAGCTGGGATGCGAAGCTGTGGGCATGGCCCATGGCCGGGCTTGCCTGACTTACCACCTGTGACTCTGAACTAGGACTTGCTGACGTTCTCATATATGACATCGCTGATGCAGAACTGCTGCTTCTTCTTTTGCCACATCAGTTGCACACACTGGTGAATAAAAATGTATTGTTCCTGGAAGAAAAGACCAAATAAGTGGGCATTTTTGCACCTCAGAAAGCATGACAAAAACCCAAACAGTGAAACGTTTTGATAGTTCATGGTAACAGCCTGCACAGCTTCTCCCTCTCTCCCTGCTCAGTCTCTCACGATGTACAGTGAGTTGTCAGCTCCCAAAATAATAGCCCGCAATTGTTACAGATATAGCAGCTGGGGAAGCACGAAATCCACCTGAGCTGCCCTGGCAACATAATCACTTATTAATAACCTGAATGGTGATGGGAGACAAGAACAGAATAGAATAGAATAGAATAGAATAGAATAGAATGGAATAGAATAGAATAGAATAGTTCAGTTGGATCTGATCTACTTTATATTGCCTGAAAATGAATTAATTCCCAGAAAGGTACCTGAATGCTTTATGTGCAGCAAATTGCATTCATGCCACATATGCACCTGAAATATTTTAATGAACTTCATGTTCCTTAGTGCTTGACTTCTTTAGCAATAAAAAGCTGAAACCTGATTTTGTTCACAGGGCAGTTAATTATTTGGGGAGTTATCAACCTCTGTGCAAATGACACTGTAAGTAAGTCGGGTCAATCACATGCACCGTTGTATTTGTGGACAGGTTTTTGTGCAACAAGACTGTGGTTATCTTTGGTTTTGGTTTTGGACTGGCTTTTCTAAGCATTATCATCATACAGATTAAACACTGTAATTCAATTTGGAATAACCTTAATTGATGACTTTTAGATTTCAAAGAGAGAGAGGGCAAACCCTGATGAATCCTTACACTAAGCTTTATGTACATTAGGCACAGGGAGCAAGTGGATCTCAAGCAAAAAACAACTGTCCCAAAACCTGAGCCTGGATTTCAGCCCCTGTGCCCAGTGGTCTGCTGATGYCAGGAGATATCAATCTGAGTTTGAAGCATGTTTCAGACCACAGAAATGCCTGGATTTCCTCACACCCACTAATTTGGAGTGACTGGTTTCAATTCAGGGTCTTCTCCAATCTAACCCCCTTTTTGGGCCTGTGCCATTTGTTTTTTTTAAACTGCTCAGTGAGACGCTGCCAAGTTTCCAGTGTACGAGGCAACGTGAACCCAGGTGAGCTGTGCGTGGWTTCAGGTTTTGCAAGGAAAGCCTTTTTGGTGGCCTCTGCGCCTGAGGGCCAGTGCCACCTGGTGACCTCTGCAGCCAGGCTTGGCCGCTGCCCCTGGAGCAGCAGGACCTCAGTGACCGCCAAAGCCCAGCCCTTGACATCAGCCCCAGGCAGGCAATGAGTTTGTACATGGAAAAAAAATTAAAAAAATTAAAATCACATCACCTCTGAAGTGGTAACGCAGTTGCAGCTGAAATCAACCATCAGGATTTGTTTCTCTGGTGTTTACATAAGGATCTGCCTTTGGATTAATATAGTGAATTGTCATGAAAAGTGGTAGTTCGAGAGGAATGATCCAGAATGGTCCAAGAATAATGACTTTTTTTCATTTCTAGATGCTAGTTGTTGTCACTGCAGGTTTTTCTCCTCCTCTCCCTGCTAAGTCTTCCTCGCTTTGCTCTGGATTCAACAATCCTTGGCAACAAATTATCTGCCAGACCTAGCCTGCAAACAGTGATGGTGGCACTTCCAACTGTACGGAGGTTGCCAGCTTATGCTGTGTCTAACCAGTGAAGAGTACAACAGGCGTGAAATCTTTCCCTCATTAGTAGAGGAACTGGGAAGGTTTCAGATGCATAAAAGCTTCTGCTTTGGAAAAAGAGTTTGTGATTTTTTGCCATTATATATTCTGACAATATGACGGTTCTCCTGATATTTGCCTTAAAAACAGAAAAAGAACTACCCAGTAGATATTTGGGCGGGGAGAGGGGCAAGGAGGGTGTCTGGCAGACTGACAATCCTTCTGTCTGTTTTGCTTGTTATTTGTATTACCATTGTGTAACTGAGTTCCTACGCTTGGGCAGATGATACCCTCTTGAACAAGCGTGAATGGCTGTCCAATACTRATATCATTTCATGAGCCATTAATCCCCTCAGCAAGCCCAATTCTTTTCAAAATGGTTTGGAAATTTCATATGTTAATCTCTTCTAATGCATTTTTTGCATATTAATTTCACAGAAGGTGAGAATAACTCATCCCCTCTGGAAGATATCAGTGAGATTGTAGATATATTATCAGACCCACCTATGCAGCAGATTAATAACATGACAATATTACAATGAAGATGAAAACTTAATTGTATCTCTTCATAGCCATTTTGTCAAGTGTTCAGGGGAAACAACAGTCGTTGGGCATGAACACGCTACAGAGAGGTATGAAATAGATCCAATGATACATTCACAATGTTGAAGTGAACTGATCTTACCTCTGTCTGCACCATGGACATTCTGTAGGACCGCATGTCAGACACCAGGCCCAATATATCTACGAACTCATGATCACGGATGTGCTGTAAGAGCCGATCCAGGGCTATGAAGGTTCCTGTTCGTCCCACTCCAGCACTGCAACACACACAGACATGCATCTCATTTCAGGCTTTTCTGATGGGGACACACAGGAAAATCAGTGGTGCTGCAAAAAGCGGTGTCCTGCAGCTGCAATAATCAGATGTAGCTAATCTGAGGTCAGGCAGGGTGGTTACTCTGCAGGGTTTAATGCCATGCAACCCTTCATCCATTGTTTAGGCAGAATGTATGGCGTGGATGGCTCTGGAATTATTTCACCTTCCTATACTCCTCTTCATGCACTCACACGCAGAATGTGCATGCACACCCTCAGCCACCCTTAGCTGTCTGCTCTTCCTACTTTCACTGCTCCCCTCAAAGATTTCACGAGACATCTCTAACTGTAGCCGGGGCTGTAGCTGTAACTGCAGAGACCTGCTCGGCAGCGATTGCTGCAGAGGTAGCTGGGGTTGAACCCGCACAATTCAGTTCCACAGCTCTCCGCACTGCAAAGCTCTCGACTTTGCAAAGGCACTGCACTACTGCAGTTCATCCTCAAAGGACGAACCACCCAGAAGAGTCTACGCTCCAGGACTTCTGCCTTGGGAGCATGAGACAGAAATAGTCAGCAACCACTCAGCTGACAAACCTTCATTCCCCTTACAGGGAAGCTTAGTGACTAGAAAAAAGACAGGCTGTTTTGATTTAGAGATTCTTATGTGCATATGATTCTTTGCATTGTGATTTCACATGTAACGTTTAAGTCTGATTTCATGATGAGTGTGGCTTGAGAGGTTTTATAGTTTCATATAGCATCCCAACACCATACCTACTACTAAGGATAGAAGCGTGTGTCCTAGCAAAAGTTCTTTGTGCTGTCTTGTCATATTTTTCAGAAAAGCCTTGAAAGTATTTGCAATAAAGTTTAACAGTTCATCTCAACACAATTCAACATAACTGTCACGAAACTGTTTTTTTTTTTTGCTTGTGTTTAACAAAAGTGTCAATATCTTCAATGAGATGAATACAACAGAACTTCTGATCTATTTATTTGACAGATTCATTAATTGATAAATTCATTCTGTGATAAATCAATTCATTCATTCTTTAACGTTTGAGAACAATTGCTGTAGGAGTTGATCAATACATTCTTTCTCCCCCCCTTCCACTAATCTCATAGCATTGCTACTTTTAAACTATGTGGTCTAAGACGTACAGTATACTCTCGAAATACTATCCAAAAATATCTCTCTCTGCTGCTAGAAGCATCCTGATTAAAAAGAAAATACTACAGTTGTTACCCAGCTCTCTGATACTTGCTTCTATTCCTTCCCAGAACATTTAAGTGGTATGTAAGGGATTTGATTTCACAATGCTACATATAAATCTCTTCCCTGGCTTACTAGCACCTTTCTTGATATTAGGACTTCCAGAACAATATCCCCTATGAATTTCTCCATTAAGCTACAGGGGAGGGCTGCACGATTTGCTGCTTTTACAAATGCTGCTGCTGTTTTGCATTCCAGTAGAACACTAAGTGCCTTATCTGGAAACTAGCAATGACATTGCTATAAAAGATTGTTTTCTGGGAAGGAGCTCTAGAAAGTGTGCAAAGTGGTGGCAAGGGAGAGTCAGTGCCGACCATCACATCAGCACCAGGAAAGACAGCACTGGAGGGTGCTGACACATTGTGCAGCAGCGTAACTGCTGCCCCTGGGGTGGGGGATGTAGGGTTGGCTGAGATGAATCTCATCAAGCCTTGACTTCCATTAGGAGTGTGTCACCATAATGCACACGTATTCATCCATTGCAACCCATCTATTTAAGTATTTCTGAGAAATCTGTTGTGAGTAGCTCTCGCACTAGGAGCCACAAAGAGGTCTGAAGTCAGTTGAGAGAGTTGCATCAGGAACCAATCTGGTATGATATCATCACTAACATGGCAGCTGCCCCCAGTGAGGCCAAGTAAGTGAGCATCTTAATAAAAGGCCAGATGATGCACAAGAGATAAATCTGATAGTATATAAAACAATGTTCCTCCCAAAAAAAGAAAAAACCCATATAACTGTTATCATGGGATACTGGTATTACTGCTAGCACAGGATAGTGCTCTTCATGTCACCTCCTGAATGTATCAAAACCCAACTGACCAGAGGAGGAGGATCTGCGCAGACACACACTTCTGCAGGGGAGCAGCACGCTGCGGCAGGCTGCTGGCCAGACCACACCATCCGTATTGTGAAGGTGTGGAAATGAGAGAGCAGGGGCAGGCTCTGAGCTGGTGTTAATCAGGATTGCCTGCTGCACCTCCTGAAGCCATTTGTTTATAACATCCAAAGAGCTGACTCTACTCCAGAAGGCGGTGCCCTCGTGTCTATGGCTGCAGGCTGAAATCCCAGCCCCACTGTAGTCAAAGAGGGGGATTAATCCTTTACCCTTAACACCGAAGAGAACAATCTCCAGCTAACAGGTGAGCAGAACCCCAAAATCTCCCCTTCCAATGGTTTCCCAACCTATTTAACAAGTTACACCCTTTAGTTCTCCATTTCCTTGAAGCATTTACCTGCAGTGTATGATCATGGCGCCTTTACTCTTTGCTGATTTCTGCCTGACCATCTGTACAAACTGGAGGATGCTTTCAGCAGCGTTGGTCGTGGGGACACCATGATCTGGCCAGGCAGTGTAGTTAAAATGCATCACATCTTGCACCTCATCAGCCTAATGTGAAAAGCAGAACAGCRGCATGTTCACAGGAGTTTTAACAGTGCAGTCACGCTCAGTCAGACTGAGGGGGTTTTGTCATTTTGTGGTTGGTGTGTCCCCCCCCAATACAGCCTAAGAAAGTAAAGTCAGCCAAAAAAATGGCAAAGAATTTACATGCTATTTGATTAAAAAGGGGAGGGGGTATCAGGCCACCATTATCAAAAAGGCATGGACTCTTGTTTCTGCRTTTGGGATTTGTTTTTTGCTTTATTTCCTTGTGGTGGTTTGATTTGATTTTGCTTTTAAATCAAGAATTGTTGCATTTTTCAAGTTTAGGCTTTCTTCCTCTTTCTATTCCATTCCCTCTCCTTTTCTTGTTTTGCCACAGATAAAGAACAACGCTGTTGGCAAACAATCAAGACTGGACTCCTGAGAGTTTTTCTTTTCAAGTTTCAAAGAAAAAAAAATCAAAAGGGAAGAAAAAGTCATTACAGGGGTAAAGGAATTACTTAGAAAAATACCCATTATTATAAAAGAGGTTTCTATGCTAAAAACTCTAGTGGCTTTAGGCGAAATAAGATCCTCAACGCAATTCATTTTGTTTTTGAGACTTAAAGGAACTCAGAACATGGGGAGGGATGGGGGGGCAGTCATCACCAAAACCCATGGCAAGCACTGCTTTTAGTTCTGCTGTTCTGGGTCAGGCTAAATAACCCTACTGCAGTAACCTCTCTCCAGTCACAGGCAACAGCAGATCCTTAGGCAAAGGATATTAAAAAAGGAGATCAGTACAAAAGACCCTGAGGCAGCTGCCCTGGGTTTGGTAAAGGACAGTTTTCCTGAACTGCAAACTGCAGTCTCGTCATTATTTTCAATGAATGCCAACAGCCCAACACACTGTGTTTTATGCATTTGCACCCCCAGCCTGCRCCCTGTGCGCACTTTGTAACGCAGTGAGGCATGGCCGAGTAGGACTAAGGTCCTGGGCCAATGCTAACGTGCCAGTGCCCAGCTTTTTCCATGTCCCCTCTCTAACCTTTCCTTCACGAGCTGATGCCTGCAAGAGCACGAGCTGGTGCAGAAAACAAAGCTGGAAAGATATACTTGAAAATCTGAACAGCTTTAATTTGGAAATTGCATGCTCTCACGTGTGTTTCAATACTTTATAGGAATATATGAATATTGCAGAATTGCCCTTTTGAAAAATATTTTCAATTTCTACATTGGTGTTTTCAAGTTTTGAATAGCTTATAGCAAGAAGATATGCCTGAGATAAAGAAGAGAAGTTTACAATTTGTTGTCACTAATTATTGGCACCACAGAAACGTCCAGAACTCTGGTACTATTTTTGTTTCAGTCTTGCACTTTGCTGAGAAATTCACAGACACAACAATTTTAAGGGAAAGTTTTGTGATATAGCCATTTGCCTGTGTGGGGTGAGGGTAAGGCCATCAATCTTTCTCTTGGGCGTTTTCACTGAATGCCAGAAATGGACAAAAGCTAAAGAAAAGGCTGGACCAAAATTACTCCCATTCTTTTAGTAGGGCCATACAAAATGTTTCACTTACATAGCTAATTCGGAAATTCCTATAAACCCAGTCTGTGTGCTCCTCCTCGGACAGCATCTCCACTGTGATGTCCCCATATGCAACAGGATCTTCCGTAAAAGGCCAGTAATGATCACATTTCACCTGAAAGGGAAATAAATACACACATATTTGTATTTATATAAATATATATATATATGCATATATAAAAAAGCACAGTCCAAAGTATACTGAACCTCAGTTTTAGAAATGTCTACAGCACTATTTACTTGCTGCTGCAATAAGAGGTAATATATCCTGCAATGACGTTCAGCCTGATCATTCCTATTTGTGTAACTGCGGACATAAGATATCCATTGGTTTTCTGAAGGGTAGCATTAGTATAGTGAAGAATGGAAATACATAGTGTCTTTGTAGATTGTTACTTTTCCTAAAAGACTAGGTCTAAAAGGAACAAAACACGGGAGACAAGAATATACATATAAAAAAAAAATTATATTCCAAATATTTCTATTATAATGTCAAGGAAAAGGTAAAGCATAATACTTGTGTTTTATTATTATTTAAACTTAAAAGTGCAGAATCACAGAATGGTTGAGATTGGAAAGGACCTCTGGAGATCATCTTGTCCAACCCCCCCTGCTCAAGCAGGACCATCTAGAGCAGGCTGCTCAGGACCACATCCAGACGGCTTTTGAATATCTCCAGTGATGGAGACTCCACAACCTCTGGGCAACCTGTGCCAGTCCTCAGTCGCCCTCACTGTAAAAAAGTGTTTCCTGATTTCAGATGGAATGTAATGTGTTTTAATTTGTGCACATTGCCTCTTGTCCTGTCACTGGGCACCACTGAGGGKTCCCTTTTCTCCATTCCCTCCCATCAGGTATTTATACACAGTGACAAGATCCCCTGAGCCTTCTCTTCTCCAGGCTGAAGAGTCCCAGCTCTCTCAGCCTCTCCTCATGTGAAAGAGGCTCCAGTGCCTTAATCATCCTGAAATGCCTGCCATAAGTGAATGAAGTGCCATTCCAGGTCTGGTTATGATGTTGCCTCATGATCAGAAGACAATGCAAAGAAATTCACTCACCAGAAAATAAATATGTTTTCAGAGTAGTTTCTTTTATACTATGTGCAAGATTTTGTTACATACCCTTCTTTTCTCATTACACTGAGTAAGCATAACAATAATTTGAGATCTTTGCTGGAGAACCATCTTCCAAAAATCATTCCTAGTTTCTGGCAGTGGTCCTTGGGTTGCAATGTATTCCTGGGGTGAATTATAACCCTAAGAAACAAAGAGACAGGTGCTGTTTGCCAACACGATTACTGCTTCAGAACACATATTTTTCTCTGGCATACGTATTTTTTAGCTTGCTGAAGTTCAATTTGTACTTTTAAAAGTGATTTCTAATATAAAGAAACTACTTCACGATTTTTTGTATTTATTTTGAGATTACAACTTTTGGCAGTTTTTGATGCTCCCAAAGTGTAAGCAATCTAGAATGAAGGACAGAAGATGAAGCTGTTACTATACAAATCCTTTGCCCAGCGAGCAGGAAAGGCAACATTATAAAAACATTAGTAATGAGAATCCTAAATCAAAGTTCCAGCTTCTTCCAGATTTCATAATTTAAGGGTTTGTTTAGTTATAGACATAAAACCAATTACAGACGCTTAGCCTGCTCATCCCAAGCAGTGCCTGTGGTGATTTTCAGTCACTGGTGTAAATGGAAGGTAGCAATGAACAGGATTATATGAACGTGTTTATGTCATAAGGACTTAAATTAGTAAAATATTAATTAGAATTCTGCTTAAAATAATAGAGAACATGCTGAGCCAACACTCTCAACAGATTATCATTGCTATGTTTTGTTGAAGCTCAGATACTTTATATCGATTCCTTCTCCTATCCCTATCAACATGCTTTCAGTTGGAAAGACTCCTTCTGCTCTCCAAAACCAAAAGACCGTTATAAAGACTATAATAAAAGATCCACAGAATGGCCATTTTGGCATCTGCTATAATCATATTTGCTGAGATTGTATCATCAAAACTGCATTTGGAAAGTTATTTGATATTCCTAATAAGAGCAAAAGATATATCCAACACACAGCATGAGCCCATGTAATTTGGGCAATTTCTGTGCCACCACAGTATGCAGATCATAAAAATATTAGTGATTTGGGAGCACTTTCCATAAACGGCTCCCTCCAGACATCTTTAGAAGTCAGCTCAATCTGAGTTTTTGCACTACACAGAATTTGCTGTTTGTTTGTCTGCATGGGCTATGTCTGACCTGTGTCAAATCTCTATTACCACAGAGACACAGATCACCAGTAGTATCTGTGTTTAGAGGCAGGTACTCAGTGGAGAAGCAATCGTCAGGAAAAGCCAGGCATTAAGATGACATGTCGGTCCCAGTTTCTATGGTCAGCATTATGCTATAAGTAGAACTAAAGAGATGTAAACTATAAAAAGCAGAACCGAGCAATCCAAAAAGGACCGCTACATAAAATCCTATTATCGCTAATCCCACGTCATAGAAGTTTCCTGAGTTGTGAGTGATGCTTTTGAACGCTGGGACATTTTTCTTTCTTGAGTCACTGCGACCTCAGGCACTTGCAGCTCGAGTGTTTAGGTTCATGCTCTTGACGCGTAGAAACTAAGTACAGGCAACATGCTCAGCAGTACGTGCACAGGCAATGCCACAGTGGCAAAGAAGTGGTTTCACTGACTCATCTGAGGGCTCCTGCCTTTTCCGTAATGCTGACTCAGCTCTCTCCAGCACAGCCAGGGCCAGCTCTGTCTTCTGTTCACAGCAAGGGTGCAGAAATGCTCATCTGTCTATGGTCCCCAAGTGAAAGGTCTTTTTCTAAATGGATGCTGTCGTGTACCGCCTCCTCTCCATGCRGAGCGACCCAGGGGACGTTGCTCTCCCTAACACAGCTTACACTAAGCCACAGCAAGGAGGGGATAACAGAGGGGCAAACCTTTGCCGCAGTGGCAGGGATAAGCCTCAGTGACTGCACAAGCTCAGGCGAGAGTGGAAAGAGCTGATGAGGTTTTAGCCCACCCCCAGTGACAAACTGTTTGACTACAGCTCTGCGTATACTTTAATTATCCTAAAACTCTGGGTGCCAGTCCCTGGGAAACGGCTGCTCTATGCCAGGCAGCGGGAGGCACACTGGGAGCACCAGAGATGAGGCAGAAAGCAGAAGCTCCCTTCACGCACCATCTGGGCTGTGTGCATTTTGTCAGTTGTGGGGTGTCTGGCTTAATCCTTTTTCCGTGTGCTGTAGAAACCTGGAAAAATTTCTTTGAAGTTTCTTATGTTTTTCCTAGCTGTCTTAAAAAGCCACTCGACCACTTAACATTTCCGCCCCATTTCTCTACCAGTCCAATCTAGGTCTCACAAAGATTCACACACAGCTCACCCCGTGCTACTGTGGCAAAATTTGCCAAAAAGCTCCCCCCATTCCTTTCTTCTTTTTCTTTTTTTTTTTTTGATAGCTGGTGAAAAGTACAGTTCCCTGCAGGCAAAATACTGGAAGCTGAAGGAGATGCTGAGAACGTGACCGAGCTTCCAGAAGATATTGTGCTATTTGCAGGTGACACGCTGTAACTGCTGTGCAGGGGACTGTTCTTTACACTGACCAAGTCTCTTTACTCACGGGAATGTAGTTGGCGTTAATGTAGTCAGATCCCTCTTCTTCATTCATTGAAACTAACCGGACACGACTAAAATCGTCTGTAAAAGGAAAAAAAAAAAATTTTTTTCAAACATGGCACTCATCTCCAACTAGGCAAAATTAAAATTAATCCTATAAAAACTGAAAAAAATCTATTAAAAAAATAGAGAATGCTCATATTTACCAACAGAGAGCAATGTTTGCTTCAATAAACACTACATGGATGCACCATCATTACTGTTCTGCAAAATACACCCTCCAAACGCCGTTCCTTTGGGCTCCCTTAAGTTTCATTAAAATTGTAAGAAAAATATAGTAACACTACTCAGTAGTAGAAACGACCTTGTGTTGCTCACCTCCAAACTCCTGTCTTGATAAACGTCCCCAGAAAGCTACGTCCCTTCAAAGCTAACAAAAACCAACTATTGCCTGGTTCTTTCTAAGGGCAGGCTTTAGATCAGGCTTTTATCAGTCAGAAAATCTGTCCTGATTCTCCAATTCTCTTATTAAAACTCTTCTTTACCTCTCGAGGGGCTTTAGCAGGAGTCTGTACGTATTGTACTTACATGGCAGGATATTTGTGTAGCGATTTTTACAGCGATTCATGGGAAGATCAGCGGCAAAGTGGGGTATGTCAAGTCCAATCAGTTTTAGCTCCTGGGGTAACAAAGAAAAACGCCAAGGTCAACCTCACAAATGCTCAAAAAATAATTCTTTGTGAAGTGATTACTTGTAGCAGGTACCAGACTGAAAAAGTTCACAAATCACTTTATAAACTGACAGCAGGATTACACTGCCTTTCCTTATCTGATGCCTCTGAGTTTGGCTCCAAGCAGCTAGAGAGCRATGACGTGGTCTCTCCTCCTGATGCT
This sequence comes from Phoebastria nigripes, assembly GCA_035582835.1. Taxonomy (NCBI): domain Eukaryota; kingdom Metazoa; phylum Chordata; class Aves; order Procellariiformes; family Diomedeidae; genus Phoebastria; species Phoebastria nigripes. The sequence goes on from JAYKAV010000655.1 coordinate 1,048,895, forward strand.
GCCAACGCACTGCTGCCATCCAAGGCTGTGGCTGYGGACTGCTCCTCTCCACCCGCACTTAATTAGCCAAAACAGTGTCAAACCAGGGGTTGATTCTGTGGTCACCCACCCCTCTTAAAGGGCTTTCTTCCAGTCCTCAAGTGGCTTTTGATCTTGATACCGGGGAATGCTTGGAAGATCTTTCTTACCTTCAGTAGTTACATCTAATATATGATGCATCAGAGGACTTTTCATTGGCAGAAAGGGAACATGTCAGCCACCCAGAACGGTGGTAACACCCTGACAGTCCTCCCCGCCCCACTTCCATGTTTAAATCTTTGGGAGCTAGCTCTAGGATAGGAGCTTTTTAGTTTTATACTACTAAACTGACTTTAAATTCTGAGTAATTAAGAGAATGTACCTGAACTGGTCTTAGAGAGACCTCCTTGCTCTTAAAGAGATTTCTGATATTACCTTCTCTTTCAAGTGCTGCCCCTCAAATTAAGGGCATTAAATAAATAAAATAAAGGCATTAAAATCCTGAATCCAATTCAGGCTGCCAGCATTTCCTAAACTTAAAGGAAGTGGATCAGTCTGACAATTATCTTGGATTGAATGTGATGAGCCACTCAAATCAGCTTACTAAATGCAGGCTTTAACGACACCAAGGTCTGCTTTTAGATTCTGCAGAACTTGACGTGAAGCTGACCCGCCCAGCAACAGCGCACATTAAACAACACAGAGCATAGGAACACACCACGCAAACCTAACATCTGGAAAAAGCTGATCTAGGCATGGCAGCTAGGAGAGGACCGAGTCCCYGCAGATTTACCTCAAATTGCAGAGAAAATTTATAATCTGAATCTTTGGCCATATCCTTGATGTAGCCATCAAAATCATCCAACTGGACAGGGCTTTAAAAGAAAAACACACAGAAATTAAGAAAAAAAAAACAAAACTTTTTTTACTACATTTTATTTCTATTTTCCCCCAGAATACTATCAAGTCATGAATATGTATTTGCAAATGTTAATGCTAGAAARCAACAATAAAGAGGAAAAAAAAAAATCTTGTGGTTCAGTGCCACCAAATGGTGGGCATATTGCTCGTTACCTGCATCCTWCCGTAACAGCACCAGAAGGAGAGGCTGAGAGAGGGGTGCTCATCCCTCTGGGTGAGCTGAATGCTGCAGCTGCTGGTGCTGATGATAGTAAGTGCCCTGGTTTGGGGGGGGTTGGAGTTATCCTACCCAAGGGAAACCACTGGTCTCAGGCAAGGGGAATGGCCCATGCACCCTTCCTACGATTCCCTGGCTCCTGAACCGCTTTTGCAGGTGGGTATGTCCCCAAGGCACAGGTGGCAGTGCAATAAGCAGTGATCCAGCACCCCGGCACAGACCCACTCCCAGTACCACCTCACCAGCGTGCTTCTGGCACCAGGGCAGCTGCTGCTTCATTTAAGTTGCCTCTTGTGCCATGTAAAATGTTGTTTTCAGATATTTTCACATCTGGCAGAGATGCTTTTAAAACTCACCTGAGCTTTGCTCATGCAGAAAAATGGATTTCATATTTAGGTTTTGATTTTTTTAGAAAGTCCACAAAAAAAAATCCCTTAAAATAGCATTTTGGATGCCACTGCTGTGACTGCTTCCTCTGCTGGCTTTGAGAACTATACAGATTTGTCATTAGAGGTCAAATTCTCCTCCCAGAGAGATGGTGGCTAAAAACGTGGCATATAACTACACAAAACCATGCAGAGCTTCAGCAGGTATGAATTAGCCTTGATTTAGTGACTCCCATCATTCTACACACTTTTTCGACAGGTGAGGATCTATCTGTTAGTACAGGCACAGCCTCTGAACATAATGGAGAAATAATTAGGCTAACGCTCTGAAGAATGAAACACAGGTAAACAGCTTCCCTCACCTAATTATCATGCTCTAATTTACAAGCTACTGAAGCATGTACACAGTAATCTTTTCATTTACTTTGAGGCAATATGCCCAAAGGAACCTGTCTTATCACCACTTAATTACTCCTGTTTACCCGTTAGCATTAATGATCTAATGTTCTAGCAACAACCGTAATGAGAGCCTCATGTCAAGAGGGAAATATCACTAGAAACAAATGCATCCCAGTTTTTCACTATTTGTCATTTTTAACTAAGGATAAGCTCTATTGGAATCACTAAGTTGGATAATTGATCTTTTCCCCGATGACTAATTTCTATCAGTAGAGGAGCTGTTTTACCACAACGTATCTGTTGAGAAGAATTGCTTTTGTCCAATTATTGTTTGTTTTCTGCCTTCAGACATCTCTCTCAGGATATGTTTATCAAGAAATTTTCTATATCTGTAACTGCAATATCACYATACCATGCACTCCAAAACGCATGTTTAGTCTAAGGTGATACATTTTTTTAATTTCTTTAAGTATCGAAGAAGTTACATACTTGGTCAGCTTTCTCTTCTTTAATCCATTTTTACTCCTGTAAGAAAAAAGAAGCGTTTTTCATTCATTAAACTATTGTATAGTCTTTACTTAAAGCTAGTACTGATTTCAGAACATATGTTTTCTGGCCACCATCATACTCAGGATGAGATTGGTGATAATATCTTGGACATTTTTAAGCTGATTGATAGCAGAATTTCCACTGACACCAATGGGATGCGTTTTCCATTCTGTGGCCCTGAGAACGACCTGCTTGTGAAAGGGAAAACCTGTGCCCCACCCAAGCAATTGGTCCTCTACAAATCCTGACCCAACAGCACCGTTGGCTTCAGGTGGGCTGGGGCTGAGTCCCTGGGGACCAAGCCCGGCTGAGCCTGGCAGGGGGCTGCGCTGCTGCAGGGGACGGGGCACCATGGTGTCCCCCTGGGCTGCTCCGCTCTGGCTCTACCAGACTGGGAAACTGGATGCCGACACTAGGGAGCAACCGGGAATGAGAAGCATCTGTTGGGTAAAGGGAGAAGACCACCACTTGCAAATTCAAGGAAGGGTGAAGGAAAAAGGAAAGGGCCTGAACACTATTTCTCACCCATTCATAACCTGCTTATGATGATCATTGAAGACAATGGCAAATATCCTACTGACTTCAGCGGGACTCAAGCTTAAGCCTTAGATAATTTTAATTGACTTTAACAGTTAGAGATAATTATGCCAGTTATGTAACACACTGTCTTCACATGATTTATAAGTGATATAATTCACTAGTGACAGTTGCGAGCAAGCTTATGAGTGTGTTAAGCAGTATAACCCATAAGATATGGATTTAAGAACTGCACTACACTAACTACCACCATAGGGTTTTTTGGAGGGGGTGTGTGTATGCTCATGTTGTTGTTGCCACAAAAAAGTTAAGCAATCAATTAGATTAAATGCACAAAGTGAGCACCCTGGAATAATTTGGCTAGAGGTCTGAAAACACTGATTCCTTCTGTTAAACCAGCCACAGAGCACAAATAGATTCTTGCTTACTCAGAAGAGATTTTAGTAGTGTCATTTTTTTTTTTCCTGGGCATTAAACAATATCTGTTCGTTCATCACATTATAATGATGATATTTTTAATTTCATGATGATATTAAAATGATTTATAGATAACTTGGGCCACATCTTCAGTTAGTAAATTAAAGGTGAAGACCTTTAATTTCAAAACAATGAAAATATACAGAAAGAAATATTAAAAAGTGGAGTATTTTTATTTTTCTACCCTGCTAAGTTTAGAAGTGAAATTAAAAAAAAAAATTATTCATTTCCAAAATTAAGTTTTACAAAATGTTCAGGTTTTGGAGCAGCCACAACCTGTAGTAATTTTGTTATCTTGTCAAGGTACATTTCCATTTAGATGTGGAGCTTTGCCTGCAGAGTTAACAAGAGCTATAGCAATACCAGTTTTACACTAACGTGGAGATTTACTTTGCAAAGCTTTACTTTGCAAATATTATAAACCTCTTCAGCCTACCACATTATCTATACAGATACTACTGTATAGTATCTGTACATTCATGTGTACTATACACATAGCCTAGTAGTATTTATTCTACATCAAATATTTTTTCCAACGAAATCCTAAAATTAATTTCTCTAAATTATGCAACACATTTCTTTTCTATCCCCTGTGACTTTGGTAAACCTTTTAATGTCAGGCACATTGGAATTCATTTCAAAAGAAAAAATATCTAAATGCTGTTTATGATGGGAATGCTTCTAAGAACGCTTCTCCAAGGAACACTTCAAGAGGCAATAAAACAAATGATTGACATCCATTTCTCAGCAAGAATTTCTTGTGCTTTGATAATCTCAAGAGGCATTTGTTTCTTAGCATTGCAATGGTTTCCTGAATGTTCATAAGTGTTTTAAACCAACTTGTGTGCAAAACAAAGACATTTGAAACATTAGCTGGTATTTCATCTGTTCTTCCATTTACCCTACAGAAAATTAAAATACAAAGAGAGGGATTAATCTCATCTCATTCAACTTCAGCTCCTTTAAACTTAGTCATCTAGACTAAACTAGGTAGCTTGATTGAAGAGGAAACCTCTGAACAAAGATACACATCTGGAAAGGTGAGTTAATGCATATTAAACAAAAAGAGGCAAAGGGGCAAAAGAAGATGACAACTCTTTTTGCAGCAGTGCCATTGACAGTGCCCACCTTGGGCTTCTTGACCATTAGAGAGTTAAGAGAGATCAGTGTGACCTCTACAATAATAAACTGCTTGCCTGATCCTCCATCACTGTGCAGCTCTGATAGTTAGTTGAGTTTACGTCAGACAAGTTACAAGTCAATATAATATTAGCCTTGGAGAGATGTGGAAGACTTCCATCTGCTCTTCAGCTGAGTGTGTGTGGAGAACATGCTTTTATTTTCATGGGAGAAGAAATGGACCTTTCTTTAGTTACATAAACCCACTCATTTCTGGGCCCACTGAAAATTTAGATGGGTTTTTCTACAGACCCAATGTGACCCAAGGAAAACCAGTCTCGGAAATCCCTGTGTTGAAGATGTCGACGACTGCCTGCCAGGGCTTTGGTGCCGTATGGTGACACCAGGGAAAATGTTTGGTCAAAACTAAATCTTAACTTCGGTACCACATTTTTGTAAATCACTATACCTTAGACTCAAGACCATCAGGAAATTAAGTTTCTTTTATATAAATCAAGCATTTTTAGATCACAGTCAATTATAATTATTTGTTTAATGGTTTGTAAAACAGTCCTGGTTCTAAATAGACCCTGTGGCTTTGCTGGTTAGGTATTCTCAAAAAAACCAATCAGTCGTTTACTAAGCCTTTATAAATTATTTACAGACTAAACTATTAAATGTACACACATACACACAGACACACGCACACAGTGACCCAATTTTTACACTTTGGGACTGCTAGTTTGTATCAATTCTCAGTGAACTGTTGTTTCCAAAAGCAAAACTTTTACTGATGTCAGGAGAGCATAACTGCACCTTTAAAAACTAAGGTATTTGACACCACACACCAAACAGGTGGGGCATGATCAAGCCATTTTAGTAATAGAAAAGCATCAGCAGCAGAAGGCAATGTCAGGCAATGAACAGATGAGTAACTGGAACAGAAGAAGCCAGGACTTACAATGAAGTGGCAAAAATTGCAGAGAGAGCAATGAGATGAATATGATGACCACTGTAAGATTAGCTTTTTAATACCAAAATGGGTTGAAGCATAAACAGACAAACTAGATGAAGCAGGGTAGCAACTACTTTGATACCCACATCCTCTCCAATCAATGTTCTAGTACAAGAAAATTATATCTTCAAAAGCTTTGACCCATTTGAAAACAAAGGTATCACACATTTTTCATGTAATAGAAATTAACATTGTTTACACATTGGATATGGAAAAACAAGTAAATCACTTACCAAGGATTAATATAAAATGCCAAAAGATAATCAGTCCAAAGGCATGAGGGTAGCAGAGTTAGGAAAGCAAATACACTTCTACGCCTGTGAGCATTAATAAATAACATACATAAAGATGAAAAAGTGAGGAGAGTTAGTAAGACAAACAGAAATCAGGAGATCAGCAAAATCTATTTTAAAAATCAGCTAAACCCATAAAGGYTTCCTCTTACTTACTTCATAAGAGTATTATTAGCATCCATAGAATTTTTACTCCTCAAACTGATACCCTATGCAGGGTTTTCAGCTAGCCAACATAAAATTCTGTATGATCAAAATAATTGTGTTTTATGGTATTGATTCAGGCCTGTTATTCTAAATCAATGTTAATTGACAAACTGGCAGACTTTCAGAGAGTAAAATGTGTTTGAAAATTTCATCCACAGGTTTATGGCCATTACATAGGTGGTGCTAAGTCTATTTTCTGATGTTTTGAGATATTTCAGGACATAGTTTGTTTTTACMATGTACAACTATGATAATCTCCCACGCTTGCTTCTGCAAGTGATCCTGTGGATATCAGAACATCTGTATCAGAGGTAAATKCAGATCATTCCAGTATCTCTTAATACCCTCTATTGAGTCAGATTTCTGAAAACATCCGTATAACATTTTGCAGAGTCCCATTTTTAGGTGCTTTAAATTCTCTCCTAGGTTTTCAGCAAAACTTTATTTGAACTACTTCTAACTGTGGTTTCTATGAATAACTATTCACAGCAGGTTTCATCGTGGCTAAAGGAAATTTGAGTACAAAATCATTCTAAACTTCTGTATTTGCAACCTGTTTACCAGATTCTGCTATGCATTAATTCAGGAAACCCACTCAGGCCTTTTCTACCTATTGGTGGAGTGGGCTACAGGTACTTTGCAAAAGCAAAAAACTCATGAAACTGGAACAAAAATTGCTCCAGTAGCAGGATTTCTTGCCAAATACACCCTCAGTGTGTCTTTTCCCCCATCAGAAAATACGCTGTCCTAAAAGCAATACCATCCTTCTGCAACTGTTATAAGGAGGCACCACAAAGTGAAATTTCCTTTGTTGGTACTCTTGGCTCTTACAAAGTTGGTAGATACTGTGTTTTCCCTGATAAGCAAGTCACGTCAAATGTAATCATCTCTAACCTTAATCTTCCAACCAGTGGTGGAAAACTTCTGCCCACGCAGTGAAAACTCCAAGTTACGCTTTAATGAGTTTTGCTGCTGAAGAGAAAATGGGCAGCGCAGTTTCTGCAGGGCACCTTCCCCAGGCATTGGTAGGGATTGTGTGGGTCAGCCAGAAGCGAGAGCCCTTTCTAGTTAATCATATGCCATAGTGGTTGCAGCATCAGGGCCTTAGGGCTTATCTGTTGTTAGGGTTTCTATGGGACTGGACTGAGGATGAAATCTGGTTTTCCATAAGCAGATCTCTGGTGCCACAGAGAGGTTTTCATTAGGCTTAGAAGAGAGAAGTTACGATGTTGCTGGAATACTCCTCTTTCCTTTGGGAAAATCCAAGTGAGGTTTTTACTTCCTTTTGCCTACAGAGGCAGAAGGAATTATTCAAGCCTGAGTCTTCTTTAATCATCAAATCACCATGAGAAATTTCCATGCTTTATCAAATCACAGGCTAAYGTGCTTGCAGACCTCCTTATATTGTCCACAGATTAGGAACTCTGACATCTAAAACAATTGATTTCATTCAACATATGAAAAATAAGTAATTGCCCAATAAATACAATATTGTTTTCCTGGAATTATATAGTCTTTCACCTACTGCTTAGGTGTAYTGAACAATTTTATTTAATTAAAAGAGAGAGATGCAGAGATTRCTCAAATCCTGAAAACTGCTGAGCTGAGCTTTCCTTAGGATATGGGATGGGATATGCCCATAGCTCCCTTACTAGATCCCTGGAATGACCCCAAGCAAAATGGGTTTCCTAATCCTTCTACCTGTCTTTAGGGCCATATTTTCCATTTGGCTGCCTGGATGGACAATGAATCTGGTCTTGACATTAGACAACAGAGACACACAAAACAAGATATCTTTACCAACTCTCAGAGAAGTCAGGACCATAAGATTAGGGCACACTGCCTTCAGTTACCAAAAATTTGTGGAGATATTAAGCAGGAATATTTTCCCCAATTTATATTTTTATAATATAATTTATGTATGTATACATATATGCATATATACACATATATATACACACATATACATACACATATACTGAATCAAGCAACCTTCACTTTCACATCCAAACCTATAAACTAATTCCCCTTCCCATAAAAAAGCCTTTTATGGTTTTAATAACATCTGTTGCTAGTTTAATCATTTGATTCAAGCTTGGATATTTAATTAACGTGAGTGTTTGATCTTCTGCCTTCTTTACCATTAATATAGCCCAAGTGAGAGAAGCTGAAAGAGAGATTAATTTGTACTGCATACAGCTGGCTGCTATTAAAGCTAAACCAAGCAAGTGAAGCTTGTTTAATATCCAGCTAATTAGCAGCACAGTGAGGTATTGACAAGATTTGCTGGGCTTGTTAGTTCAGTTTGCATGCTTATTGGCAAAAGGCTTGTTGTGGTGCAGTGTCAATCTATTTAATCCTGTCCTTGCTGGCAGGCTGTGTCCTATGAGATCATGGAAGCAGTTCCCTGTGCACCAACTCCTCTTTCCAACTTCTTGGCTGTCAGCAAAGCTGATCATGGGTGTAAAACCAAGGCACRTATTTTCTTCTTCCTACATACTGGAATGGAGCTGACAGTATGCTTTTAAATACCTGTGTTTGGACTTGCCTTGAAAGATAAGAGGTTTTTGCAGAGATTGCTAATAACAAAACAGTAAACCTTGTGTCAGTCATTAGCACCCATTTGATTATCAAAACAGGAATGGAAATGATCACACTGATGCCAGTCAGGTAGCTCTGAGAGCCCTTTTGCTTCTATAAAAGCTAATCCTACAGACTTTCTTTGTTCAAATACTTCTCTTTGGCTGATGGTGTCAGTGACGGTTTGGAGTCCCTAGTCAGTGCCTGCAACTCTTGTAGGTGGTTTTCTAGACTAGCAAGAATATGGGGGGTTTTTTGAGTCTTTTCAACAGCACCGAACATTAAGTTACAGTAAATGTTTGAGTTGGCTTGTCCTTGTCTTGCAATGCAAGGAAAAATTAATTAATGGCACTGCATGAAGACAGTTGCTAGTTGGTCATCTACAGGCAAGCTTGCTCCTGGATGTAAATATATCTTTATGGAAGTGCTAATGGATTTATAGATCAAGTTTCTACACTTGTGTTATTTCAGGAAATACGTCTGTAAGAGAAAGGGAAAAAAATATCCTCCCAAAACACATCTATGCAACTTGGTTGACATGTATATATATCATTTCCTACTAAAAATCGCAGGTGACAGAATACATAGTCTTGAGTCATCATTCATAAATAAAATACTAAAATAACAGGTATAGTAGTTTTATCTTAAAGGGGGACAGTGATGACATAAAAAATAAGCACTTAAGGTTAAAGATCATATTTGCCAAAAAGCAGAGATGGGAAAAACATAATTAAAAGCTTTGCTTCAAACACTCACCAATTATAGGGAAGCTTTCCATCTCTCTCTAAAGATGCAAAATTGACAAAGGTTCCAGCCCCACACTCCCTGTTTCAGGAAGACCATTGGGTACAAAGTTACCATTTTTGGATTCACAATGCTTACAATGATGTTGATTTAACAGAGAACTCTGGGAGTTGCGGAGAAGTGCTGAACACTCACACCTGTGACTAGGTCTGAGATAATCTGTGATAAACATAACTGAAATCCCTTAACATAGTCATCCAAAACCAATAAAGGTTCAACACCACCTGAGATTAGGTTTCCTAATAATGCTTAAAAAGAGGGAAACAAGGTAGAAGTTGCTAATAAAGATCACAAATAGACCTCATCTTCTGTCCAGATTTGGTCTTTCTATAGTCCGGTGCTAGTACTAGTTGCTGGCCTCAGTACACATGCTAAATATTTACCTTTCTATAGTAAATATTCACTGTCCCAACTCTAAGGAGAAGATGTATAATTGTCTCCATTTGACAGGATTATGGTAATTTTGAGTTCACAAAATAATTGTGGAAAAAACCTGAATTTCCTGAATAACATTCCAGTGAATTTATCACAAGTCCATTATTTTCAGCTACAAATGATAAACTGACTTCTCTTTTTGATTCCTTGATTTAAGCAAACAAGTGCTTGCAGCTTCTTACTGGATTTACTTTTTTAATTTCCTTCTGGGGTTTTTATCTTCTTGTCTAGAAGCAGTGATGAAGAGAAAAAGAAAAAGCTTTGGGCTGCCTGCACAGTAATTAAATAGGAAAGAGAATTAATTTAGCTGCGATTTTCACAGACCCAGTTACATGTAAAAGGAACAAGCCACACAATGTTCGCTGAAAGAGATAGCCTGCAAAATATGTGTGATGTGCTCATCTGTTGCATGGAATACATAGCCAAGACACGACACATAAAACGCAGTGTCTGCTAGGTAGCCAAGTGCAAGATTCTGCACGTAAGTTTTTTCACAGGAAATAATTTCCTTTCTTGAAACAGGACAGTAAATTAATATAAAATAAATTACATAGATTATAAAAGGATGAAGACTCCACGACACTTCCAAAACCAGGAGGTGAACCACATATCGAGGGTTTGGAGAAACTTCCACAGTTCACTCAGGCCATAACATAACCCACGTTAAAGTGAACTGTTACAGGTAAGAGCACCAGGAAAAGGAGATTGAATTTCAATATTCAGGTACAAATGATTGGTGCAGATAGCTGAAGGAACCGCAGGTTCTGTAAAAACAGGTTTACTCCTACAAGATAATTTTTCCCTTTGTCTGTATGACACAACAAATTGGGATCATTAATGTTGTAGGACCTGAGATCCTTTCTGGATTTGTGAGTCTCAGTGTATATTTGGCTGTATCCTGACTGCATAGAAAGACAAGATCTAGGTGAGCCCATATGCTCTTTGCCATGCTGCAGTTCCCATAGGAAGGAAGCCCATATGAATGCAGGATTTGGACAACTGGAAGACCAGGATTTGGAGGCAGACTGGCAAATGCTCTAGAGAGAGACTCTCAGGGCCCTGGCACATCCTCCCTCATCCTAGGGGTTTGGCTGCCAGGGCTCAGGCCTTACATGGCCTCTGAAATGCAGCACCCTGGGCCTGATGAACAAACCATCTTACCTGTTGATATGGAAAATCTCCTGTTCCAAACCATATGAAAGATTTGCAAAGCATCTTGATGTCCTGCTTTTGCCCAGTTGCCTCAGATCCTAATTATCCTTTAGGTTCCTGATGCAACGCTTTTATTATATAACCCCACTTATTACAATAAGTGGTTGCACTTCTTATAGACCCAATCTTGCAAAGCTCAAAACAAGACAAAGGTTGAGGTTTATAACTCAGGTCAAGGATGAAAGTAGATAGAGGGAGAAGACATGCTACTCCTAAACAGCAGCAAGACAACTATTTTGAAGGTATCCTGTTCACAAGCATCTCAAGCAGCACCCATGCACATAAGCATCCTCAATTGCAACTATTGTCATGATGTGTTTGTTGTTGTCTGAAAATTTTGGAATTAGCATAAATCTGGACTTACCTGGCCATTTGTAGATGTTTTCTCCTGAGTACAACAAGAGTCACCAGCAGCAGTCCAATCAGAAGGATACTTAGGATGGCTAACACAGAGATTACTACTACGTTGGGATTCATCTCGGTGACTGTACATACAAACAAGGACTCTTGGTTATTCAATTCAGAAGCGCTGACAGTTTGGTTTTTTTTTTCCCCTGAATGTTGATGGTGTTATTTTTCTGAACTGATCTCATTTAGCCCGGAGTTACAGAGAGAAAAATCTACCACTAGGGATAAAAGGAGGTTTTGACTAGTTATTGCTCTTACAAAATTTCTGTGGGGAAATGACTTCACTCTGGCATTTTGTTAAACTTTGGCATGGTCTGATTTTTTGTTTTCCTTTTTAACTGACATTCATAACAGAAGAGAAAAGGGTGAAGGAAATGTAAAATACGGATATTCATCATCATCTAAGTCTCCAAAGCACATTTCAACTCTGAAGTTTTTCTTCAACTATAATCAATACCTTTTCTGACCCAAAAGCAAAATATCAGGCTGAGGCTCTGTAATATACTGGGTTGAAATTGATTGAATTACTTTGGCAAATAAATTTTAACAAAATATTCTGTTTTAAATAAGAGCTGGAATCAACTCTCAATAACAAAACCTTGATTTATTTTTGTTCCATATTACATGCTTCTTGACTGTACTACTATGAGACCAGATACCCTGTTCTGCTCATTATATAAGAAACCCTCTCTACTTGCTCAGAATAACTTTACATCCACAGTTGTCTAGAGAAGCATTTTTAAGATTAAAAATAATGGACATTTTTAAGCTAAATATCAGACACTGAACTCCAGCATGGAGTGGTGTATGATGTATAGGACCAGTGACTAAAGCTACAGAACTCCCTAACTAAGCAGAGATGACACTGATCATTCTGAAGGGGAGATTTTAAAGAAAAGTCCAGTGCTCTGGGCAGTTCAACACTGATATTCTTTCTTCAGAGTCAGTACAGAGCCAGGCTTCACAACATGCCCGGGGACCCTCCATCAGGAGCTATCCCTTTGGGGTGTGACCGCTCAAGATCCTGCAGTGGCCCTTCTCCCTCTCTCTCACCCTATCTCCACTTCTTCACTGAAAGCAGAAAGCGATTTTTTGCCTTAGCAGCTTATAAATGTGATCTTCCTCTTGTTTGGGCTTGGCTGAGAAGACATTTTTCTCCATAAATGTCATCAAGCAGTACCCTGATGTTCAGCCTTGACACCACAAACTAGGTCCCTGATTTCTAAAACCTAGCAGAGAACTGAGCCTCTAGTTTATATTTTTCCAAGTCAGCCCCCCCAGCGGGGATTTTTCTAAGAACTTTTTAAAGCTGCTTCCCCATCCCATCCACATCTGGCAGCCYTTCCATGATACAAACAACCCCTGGGGCCAGCATTACCGAGAGCAGCTTTAGAAAGCAAGGAGAAACAGATGTTGTAGCTGGAGGAGGAAGAAGAAGAAAGCAGGGAAGTGCTGCTTACCCATGGTGGAAACCGCAATGAAAGTGGGGATGCTGGGGCTATTATGGCTGAAGGTGGTCACACTGCAGTTGTAGGAAGTGGCAGGGGTTAGGCTGGAAATGGTCACTACGTGTGAAGAGACAATGACAGGTTCCTGCAGACATGGGGAAAAATACACAGAAGTTTGTCTCTCCTGTAAATGCAAGAGTACAAATCAGTGCTCCCCTCTCCACCCATGTATTTGACCAGGTAAAGTCAGATCTGGTGAAAGAAACCAGCACTTCAAAACCCAGGGAAGGTAACCAAGGCCTGCCCTTGAAAATAGGCAGGTAGCCTCGCAGTCTGGCAGAAGAGGGGAGAGGAACAGGGGTGAAAACAGCAGCAGGAAAAGCCCAGAGCACCCCAGAGAGCCCCAGGCCCCCTTGGGCAGGGCAGAGGGTGCCTTGTAGGGGGTTGGTCAGGCACATGCATGGTGAGGGAAGGCGCTGCGACCCCCAGGACCTCCCCAGAAGTGGGCAGAGCTCACGAGCTCTGGTTGCTAAGCCATACAGGTAGGAGGAAAATAAAGTTATTTTTATTCAAAGTGTGGCCAAGGTAGTCACAATCTCTGCACCCTCGTATGAATGGGTGTCATCTCTGCCTCTGAGGCAGTTCCTCTGGACATGAAGAGCTATGAGCCTTTCACATGGCCAAGGTGAAAAACAAAGCTAGAGCAAAGCCTTTGGGTAATAACCACGATCAGGTATCCCACACCTCAGTTTTTCTAGATAGTAGAAACTCTTTACATAATATCTTTATACAATGTTTTAATTATTATGTCCCTGGTAAACAATTTTGTGTTTCATAAATGCTGATATGGCAAAAGGAAACAAATACAACATCTGCATTGACTTAAAGATATAGCTCCTTAAGGTCCTCAGAAGCTTTTCTGTACTCTCCAGCAGAACCAAGGGTGGGTTGCAGATGCAAAAATAGGGACACTGAGCCAGTGGTTTAGAAAGGGAACAAGGAGAAGTTTTATGAATGAACTCACTCCAGATGGGGAGTGCAAGACGCTGTAACAAGTCCCGAGCACTGGATTTTTGCAGTGGCCTGTTGTCATTCATGGGCTCCTTCTAGACTAGCAAGGGTTCCTGTTGCAGTGCAATTCTGAGGTAGGTTACATAGATGAAATCACATGTACATGAGTGTAAGGGAGGGGACTTTTATTCCCTGAGTTGAAAGGAGGGGCCACAGTTTGGCAATTGAACTTGGTTGGATGTTTTCCGTTTTCCCCTCTGGGAAAGTTAAATTAGTCAAGCAAAACCCAAGATGTTCAAACCTGGAAAGCTGTTGCTTTTCATTTTGCTGATTTAAAAGTGTTCATGTAATTAGCATGGAAAATCACAAGTAAAGAATTTTCACCAGTCTAATAGGAAAGCATCCCTTTTTACAGTTCAAAAAGGAGCCCTTCCCCTTTTTTCATAGAGACAGAAAAGAGAGTGACAAATCTAATGAGAGGTGAGCTGACAATCCCTGTGCATTTCCCAGTGCCAGATGTTCATGTCAACAAATGAGACACCCACTGAAGCTCCTGCCAAATGGAGCAGTCTTTTCTTGATGTTCTTAAAACAGATCTGCTCTGCTCTAAAGCTGCAAATCCTGTGGTACCTTCCTTGCCTGATCACATCATTATTTTGAATCTCTGCTAAGTGGATAATGACTTCACGATCTTTAGCTATTCACTGTGAAAAAGCAGGAATCTAGATGTGGAATCCAAACTGTCCAAAAGATTAAAGTGCTTTTAAACATTTTTTTTTTTCCTTTAGTCAGTGCCTTTCTCATTTTARAAAGAATATTACATAATTCAGACTGGTCTTCCTTAGGATTAAAGAGTGTATATGTCTCTTTTGAGATAATCAGTGGTCTGAGTGGGTTATTTTTTACTTTTTTCTGAATGATTCCCCATTACGTGTAACAGTCCACATGAGAGAATGATGTTTCATGGCATGTAATCATAGTGATTCACTATGACATCAGCTAAACCGCAAAGAAAGCCTCATATGTTGCACGGCATTGAATGTCAAGGAATTAAAACTACTACTGCTCTATTCTTCACTGAACAACGTTGCCAACCTAAACACTCAGATATTCAGGTGGCCTCTGAGCACAGGTACCTAACTGGACAGAGAGAAAGGACGTTCATTTGTGAGGCTGAGAAGGTGGGTCTCGAAGAAAATACCCTAAGAGAAAAAATGCATGAGGAGCAGCCACATTCGCAGCATAAAGGTACTCTTTGAATAGCAGTGAAAGTCCTACTGAACCTCAGTTAACAGCTCTCAAAACCAGGAATAAAATAAGCTGGAAATAATGAAATGCTGCATAAAAGATCTCATGGCATCTAAATATGTCTATTTTTCCCATTCCTTATCAAGCTACCTGACCATTTTTCCCTTCCTGCCCATTGACATTCCCTTAGTTTTGTGGCCTTTTGGGTTTTGCACGGTATATTGGAGCCATTTTCATGACTAGCCAAAGACTGACACCCTGTTGGATGCACATGGCTTCTGTCCAACTAGTTATAATCTCAACAATAAGACAGAAGCCAATTTAATATTGCAAAATAACAAAATACTTTAGTATTTGAAATGCTTTAGTAGTTTAGCTTTTAAAGCTTTAATTATGAACCACCTTACCACATTGGTTTAATGATCTGACCTGTGTACTGAGCATAAAATGTCATTGGGCTTTACACACAAATGCTAAGCAGCAGACAACAAACCAGAAAGATGCAAGGCCCAGTCTCAGTTTCAGAGATGAAGAGCAGAAACCAAAGAAGAGACACTTACATACCTGGACTTTTGTTTCCTGACCAGATCCAGCCTGCTGGCAGTAGACTTCAAAGAAATCAGCCACTCCTTCTTCCACCCACAGCAGAGTCACGGAAGTCTGAGTCTTGTTGACAGCAAACAGTGATTTTGGAGGGGCTGGTTCTGGTTAAGAGAAAAATCTCCTTTTATTAAGCTTATCTTTAAGTTTCCAGACAACTGAGAAGAGGAAGCCTTGAACAAAAATGAAAGCAATGCCTGATGCCCTTCTATCTTTCATTTCCTTCAGATAAAGCCTGCCAATGTAAAGCCCTGCCTCTCATGATGATAAACTACCACTGTAAAATGGGAAGATGATGAAGTGTCTTGGTTTTTCTTCTCTATTTAAACTGTTCTCTATTTGGACAGTTGGATAATTACTTCACTTCCCTTTTCAGCAGAGCCCTTGTCTGAGGATGATCGGTGTATTCTATTAATAGAACGATGTTAACAGAAGCTTTTTCGGGAGAAGATGGCTGCCCACCTGTTAGCAACACTTTTGGCCTGAGAAAGCTTTGCTTCACAAGGCCTGCCCCAGCAGATGACAAAGAAGCGGCTTCCCACAAGCAAAGGCCGTCTAGGTTCATTTAATTGTAGCAGAGGAAATATTTAGTCAATTAGCAGTTTAAAAAAAATCCTGTAGTCTTTTTTTTTTTTTTTTCTCTAGGCTAACAGGTAAGGGCCGTTGGGTCTGCACTGGTTTCAGTTAGCTGCAGGAGTTTTCTCTCCTCGCTGAATGCAGCGGTCCGGATTTTGGGGGTCTTCAATTTATTGCTTCAATTTTTGCTGCTGTTGTGCTGGATGAACTGGCAATGGGCAAACATACACAAGGGACTGAAGTTCCTACGTGGCGAGGAGGAGACAACCCTGTGACAGGAGGACTATTGGGGGTCTCCTGGGAGAGATGGCATCAGGGATACTGTGAAACACAGACGAGGGTCTGCACCCAGCGCCCCTGGCCCCGCGTGGGGTGGCCTCGGCTGTCCCCTCCAGGGCCACCTCCCCACCCACGGACCCCCGTGGCTGGGCGGGCAGCGGCCCGCGGGAGGCCACGCTGACCTCCAGTGGAGGCCACCCCTCACTGCAACCCCACCTGAACGAACCTGGAGTATGGAAAGCACAGGAGAACAGGAGGGGAAACCCTGAGGAGCAGGGAGAGGAGCAAACAGCCTAGGCACAGTGTTAAGACGAGATGTACTTTTTTTCCCAAGATTATGGAAAAGGCTTGATCCTGATTTTCATCCTGAAGACCTCACACAATGGGTACTGGCAATCCCTAGCTTTCAATGCCTCGGGCATCCTGGGCCCCTTTGGTTTGCCTTCAGAGAGTGCAAAGTTTGGGTTGTACATTTCCAAGCTGTTCTCCAGAGTTTTCACATTTCCTAATCTTTAGATGTTTAGTGAAAGTTGTCTTCTCAACTTCTGTCTCAAACAATGACCTGATTCCAGGATCCTGACACACTACATGCAATGAACTATGTACAACAATATTTTGCTCTTATTTTTTCCCTTCACAAATAATTTGTTATTCTCATTCTGTGAGATGCTGTCACGGGAGCCTGAACATGATGTGTAAGATTCACCACAAAAAACTTGGCAGAAAGGACTTGCKCAAGTGGTTATAGACATTTTGGAGACGTATCTGATCCTCAGACAATCAGATCAGTGTTCTAGGGCTGGAGGCTGMCAAGATTATATTGGCATTAGGGAGAGCATTGAGGAGAGCAGGGTAGGGACGGAGGCACATTCACGTGGCTTCTTCTGCGTCACGGGGATTGCAGTGCACATGTTGTCCCAGAACTACATAGGAAAGCGTCCCTCTCCCTTAATTACACCCATATATCTGCTCTTGGATTCAGAAACACATTCCATCCCTCACTCCAGGTAAAAAATGGCCTCAATTAAAATAYGAGTTTTGCATTTGGGCATCATCCCAGCAAATCCGCCTTTTGCCTCCAGCAAATGGCTTGATTTTTCTGCAAGTGGAAAGTTGCCAGGATGAAGCAAACATCATGGAGGGAAGAACATTTGGCAGGAATGCTTAAGTGACTGCCAAGTGCTGAGTCGTCTATCACTTAAGAGTCAGTTCCCACTACTGCTAATTACAACTCCCATTGCTCCCTCAGAAACAGAGAGAAGGAAAACCTCTGGTAAAATATCCTTACTATTGTCTATTCAAAGTGCAAACAGCATGAAGAAAAAACAAAAACAAAAAACCAAACCAACAAAAACCCCAGACCCAGAAGTCTAGAAGTGATTTATTGAAACGGAATTCATTCCATCTTCTCTTTGTTGTCAATGAAAGAGCAAGAGCAAAATAACGATACCAGTTCAATAAGAGCCTGCCTGTCCATAAGCAAAGAACAGGAAGATACAACTAGACTGCAGGGTGTACAACATGAATAATACACGGCACTTATGGATCTGTCCGAAAGATAAAGCTAGCCGATATTTTGAAATAATCCCCTAGAATAATTGGACAACGGTAGTGGGGGGATATACTCACCCTCACACATCCACCCATGCAATCCTGGGAACGAAGAGTTAAACGCATGTAACTCCGTGCACAGACACAAGGCATGGGGAAAACAGTGGACAGGACTTGCATAGGGAAGAGGAAAATCCATGGAATTTGTCTACATCTTTCAAATATTCCCTTTGGTGAAAAGACCTGGAAGAACTTCAGATTCTTACGGCTGTACTGCTTGCCCCAGCACTGTTTAAGAGATTTGAGTAAGAGCTATTGAGAAAGATGAATAGGCAATGATTGCTTCAAGACCTCTAATTCGATTAGAAGTTATGGAGTCCTTTAAATTCACTTCTTTCACTGTCACTCAGGAAAGGTTTATTATCTGTGTAGAGAAGATAATCCAGTTTGAAATTACTAACTCTTCTTTACCCACCTTCACAGTGGAGTTAATGCCTGTAAAAGCAGTTAGGCACGCTTCAAAATTTCACAGTTTTAGGTACCTAGGGCTCAACAATTCTACATGCGTGCAAAAGCAAAGTAAAATCTCTTAAGGTATAATGACGTAGTGTCCAGTCTTCCTCACAGGTAAAGGAAGATGTTAGGCAGAAATTTATATTTTAAAGTCCTACCTAAAGGATGAAGTTCTTAAGTCTTTTTTTGTTTCTTTGAGTAGATTACACATATTTCTCTTAGAATGATGCTGGGTTCCACAGCCATGAATCTGATTGTTTTTGTAAAGAGTAGTCATTGATTTGTATTTAAGGGTACACTTTTGGTGTTGGAAGACCATGGAGATGTCCAGGGAGAGAGGAGAGGAGACAGAAAACCAGACCAGGTGGCAGAAATTGGCTTGTCAAAAACAAGGAAGGTTCTGCTTTGTATTGAAAAGTTCAGCTGTGAAGCCTGAGTCGCTGTTCCCAAAACCTGCCTGTGTTCAAGACCTTAGGGAAGCAAATATGAAGCAGAGTTGTTCTCCCAGCAAAGCATTAAGTGATTTCCACTCTCCTACTTCCACTTACAGTCAGATTCTGCCACTCTTGCTCTTCTTGAATAATACTATTTTAGGAAAGTAGCTTCACATAAGGGAATGAGACAATCTTCACAGCAAGGTGAGGTGAAAACTACAGCTTTGCAAAAGAAAGGCGGTCACAGGTACATGACACTGAAACGAAGAAGATGCTGAATCTGCTGACACAGTTACTTTTACAGTGAAATGAGAGGAGTGAGTTTGTAATTTACAAAGTAGCATTTCTTACCCAATTTCACAAGCTGGGGCAGGGAAGTATTGCTGCCTCTTTCAGTACAAGCAGTCACTGAAAGGTTGTAAATGTCCCCCGGAGGCAAGCTCAACACTGCAGTCATCACATTGCGTGTTACCTACAATAATTATAGACACCAACTGTTAAATATGACCCAAAACAGATATCCTTCTTGTAAAATGAATCTGGTCACTTAATATACTACAACGAAAGTTCTGTGCATCACAGCAGATGTCTTCTGCATACTCTAGACTTGTTACATGAACCAGTTCCCACCGATGCCAACTGTGGAAAGCCGTAATGCTCGGCAGAATATCACAATGCAGAGAGAAGACAATCTTAGGCCCTATTTTCCGTACAACCAGTGAAAATTTAAGGAAGAAAGAAAATCTCCCTCACAATAATGAGAGTAGTCTCACATCTAGATTTTTCGAGTTGTGCAAAATGCTAACCAAACCATGTATTTGAGTCCATTGCAATGTCAGAGGAATTTAAATCAGATCAGGTATCTCTAAGAAGAGTACACAAGACACATATAGGCAAGCCTTTATATATCCTAAGAACCTGCAAATTAGATCTGGCTGGGCAAGTCTAACACCCACCTGCAGACCTGTTGCCTTGACAATAGACCTCAGGGCCTGACTTCAGTCATCYGCAAGTTTGAAACCAGGTATGATCCAAAACTGAGCTGAGCTTCAGAAGATTGTGAATAACTTCTTCCTGTTATTTTAGGGGTGAGTAAGCTCCCCATTTCTCCAGGGTCATGGAGAAGGACACAGAACTCASATACTGCAACAGGCTGTTTTCAGAGCATCTACAAAGGGCATATTCAGGAATCTCATGCTGGTTTTCATAGTCACTTAATTTGCAGGCTGAAGTTTTCAGTTCCAAGAGGGACAGACAGTTCTGAATAAAGACTAACAGGACTATGCACATCATTTTCATTGCTTCTCTAAAAGCTGACCAACTTCTACAGAGTCTTGGGAAGTACAAAAATAGCAGGAAGAAAAAGTCATCATTGCCTGATAATGTTACCTGTTTATTTTAATAATCCCACAAGAAAAACAACCATAATAACAATCTTAACAATCCTAATAAATCAGATAAAGACATGACAATATAGTATGATTTTTAAAGGAAACCATTTCTGAAAGTGACTAACAGAGCTTAGGAGAACAGGTACACCCTGAAGCCTGCAAGTGTGTACCCATATTTACAAATATAAGCAGGACCATAAAAGTTATCTATAAAGAGGTTGTTGCAGGAATTTCCTAAAGAATACTTTATGGGTTCCCTTGTCCTGAAAATAATATAAAGACAAACATTTCTAAAGACATTCCTAAAGCTTTGAATTTTTATTTGCAGATATACTCTATTGTAGATACCCTCTAGTTTTAATTTTTTGTTTAATCTAAAATTACATATTCAATATTAATTTTAATTTAATTTCATATTCAATGTTTATTTTATATTTATTTAATCTAAGATTTTCATATTCAGTGAAGTTGAATGGCACAGAAATCAGATTTTCCTGGAAGAATAATAACCTTACAGAGAACATGACTTCTGGAAGGAAGAGAGGAGAGGGATCTCACAGCACAATTTTTTTAGAATTCAACTGTTAGAATATTTTATTTGTAGGAAAAAAATTAAAATGTGGAGTTTTCTTCCTCGTTTGAAACAAAGATCCAAATATTGAAAGTTCCTGCTGTTCAGAAATGTCGTGTTTTTGAACAGTTCTACTAATCATGTAATTAGATTCATGCTGCAACAAGCTCCAGATGGGTGCACTCTTGCAGCCACTAGGAATCCAATGAAAGCTAGGGTGCTCCATTAAAATCCAAATGAAAATTGCTGATGAATTTGCACTTATGCTGAAAATCCACTTGCAATTCAGCATCTGCTGAGTCTTCAGCCGTAGAAGGGAAACCTTTCCCTTGAAAAAGATCAGACGCTTTCTTCCTGCCAACGATTAAAAAATCAATACTGGTGTAGAAGACAGTCACAGGCCACAGGATGTATGAAGCTGCATTGCTGACTGTATAAATTCCCGCACTGCAGTGCTCCACCACTATTTCAAACACTTCTCACTGTATGTTCAGGGGCTGCTCTTTTGCCTCAGGTTAAACATGCACCTCAGTACCCTGCAGCAGCATGTCTTTAATCTATAATTGGAAAGCCCAGATTTCTTTTTCTAAGTGATTTTTAAATACGCTCAAAGAGTTCAAGAGAATGCACCAAGAACACATCTTAACACCTGGCAAGTTTTCTAAGAAGTGCACGCATTCTGGGTGAAATCCTCATCCCATCAGTTAGTGGAACTTGTATTCAAACACAAAATGAAAAACACATAATTTATAAGGATGTCTGTTTGGTAAAGTCAGAAAATGGGAAGTGATTGTACCTGGCCTGAATGAACTAAAAAAGCCTCAGCCAGTAGTGTAGTCTGGTTATTATTAAATCGCAATTGAAAAGACCGTATCTGTTCACTAAAAAATACCCTTTATGTTTTACTGCCTGCAGTTCAGAAGTTTATAAGCTATTTTTAAATTCTCACCTAAATTATCAACACTTGCGCTGGATCACTATAGAACCATTTTGTCCACTGGCTGTTTTGAGAGCTTGAGTCTTTGGAAGTGCGTGCTAACACTGTGAAATAACTTTAACTGATCAGGCTTCTACCTGATCAAGTAGGTAGAATCAATCTTAATCAACTTGCTTAAACTTTGTAATACAAAGTTATCAACTCAGCAAAAAAAATACAGAGAGATGAGCGACACCTTCCCTACTCATACTTACACTCTTCTTGATTTTTTTCTTTCCTTCTGCAATGACCATCCAATGCAGCATCCTGGAATGAGAAAGGTCAGTACCATCTCCTCCATAGGTCCAGGTGACGTACAAAAGGTGGTTGTAATATTCTATGGAGGTAATCTCGGGTGCCACTGGTGCTGAAGGAAGAAGGCAAATGTATTACAGACAGGGTCGAACACAATTGATTACCAAGTCTAGTAATAAACTTCTGCCAAAGGATACTGTTGGGAAGAGAGTACCACAAAGACAGCATAAAAATATTAGTAAAAGCATCTGCACCTGAGAGCTAGCTGAAAGAAACAAAACCCGGCATTTAACCTGGGAGATATTCGGAACAAAAATACATTTCTGTTTGCAATCTTTCAGTTTAGAAAAAAAAAGTCATGAAGCTACTGGCTGATACAAACCATTTTTTGAGACAACATTTATAAATGGAATTCAAAGGCAACTTAAAAGCCTCAGATATTGCTTCATTGTGTTATAGAACTGAAAAGAAATAACAAGCAGTGAGAAATAAAGAAGAATTGTCACACTGAATAATTTGGATAGCTTTTCCACAGGAAAAAATACCTTCCCTTCACTAAGCTTGCATCTTCCTAGGAGGAGAAGCTCCAAACCTGCCGTGTTCCAAAGAACATCTTTTTGCATGAAAAGTTATGGCCACCTTTGTTCCCAGGGTGAAACTCCCACCACCACAGAAGGCAGCCATCAGCTGACAGCCATCTAAGCACCAAGTGTCTAGTCTACAGGCATATGGTAGCTACATTATCAGGTATTAGGTGAAGCAGCTGTCGTCCCTCCTCTTCCTCTGCACACCCAGCTCCTGCCCGGCGCTGTCCCCGGCGCTGCACAGCTCAGGCTGCCCCGCCGCAGCCCCCTCAGCCCATTCGATAGCTTGTCTTGCGCTGGAGCTGCCAGCAAGTTCTTGGCTTCCTGTGCAGCCCAAGAAGAAAGATAGCAACCTCCAGAGCAACTCTTCTCTTCCTAAAATAGGTATTTAAGACGAGTAAGGGAATTACCTCCTGGAGGTGCCTCTCTATTAATTGCAGAGGGAGTATAGCTGATCAGCTCACCTTGATTGCCTAATTTGTAGGTGCAGGTCCCCAGTTAGGATTTAAGTTAAAAATGGGTGGAGACCCAAAAGTGAAAGTCAGCGATCGGCAAAGATCATAACCCCCTCTCAAAGTGATAACACTGGGATAACCTGGATAAAACGGGGAAGTGTACGAGTCTGTGTGCTTGGCACATTCTTTAGGAGCACTGTAGGGAAAACGATACAGACTGATTGACCTTCCTCTGCACAAGCCCCGTTGAGTCCAGTGTGTTTGTGCAAAGGCAGCTGCTGCCCGGCGAGAGGGCCCTTCCCACCACCAGCCCTGGATGCCAGCACAGCTGCGGGTGCCAGCAGCCAAGACGAAACACAGGACGGACTCGGAGCTCGGGTCTGTTTGAAGGGGCCACAAGATGTCACTGCTGCTTTCAGGAAGGCTTCTATGACATTTGCATCGAGACACTTGTTAGAGAACAGATTTATTGAAGCAACTGCTAAGGAAGGCAGCAAATACAATGCACGGACAATTTAGAGCCGTTTAGAAACGTTTAGTAAGACTATTCTCTCAAATTAATCTTGAAAACGTCCTTTTATGCTGTTGAGAGGAAGCAACCTTTTTTAGTATAAAATCTTTAAAGTAATGCTTCTTTTAATTTCTAGAGTTCCCAGTCCATCCCCACACAAGGATTGTGTATTCCTCACAATTTAAGGTCACGACTGGCATGAATCTTACACAGTAATAATAATTTCCTCCTATACCTAAATATTGATGACATGCTTTCCCTCTTAACGTTCACACAGCTGTTTGCTTTAGGTATCTGGCAACGAACGTCCAGGATATGTGAAATGAGACTAAGGGCCAGGGCTTGCATGATCGACTCCCCTAGCACCATGTTCCAGTGGGAGCCAAGTGGCACAGAGAGGCTGTAGGAAGTTACATCCCATTGCTGACCTGGCCCGAAGGGAGAGCTGAAAGCATCCACGGGACCAAGAGACAGCAGCTTTACAA
Organism: Phoebastria nigripes; assembly: GCA_035582835.1. Taxonomy (NCBI): domain Eukaryota; kingdom Metazoa; phylum Chordata; class Aves; order Procellariiformes; family Diomedeidae; genus Phoebastria; species Phoebastria nigripes. The sequence goes on from JAYKAV010000655.1 coordinate 1,073,360, forward strand.
CAAGGACAGACATGGTGGTACTGACCAACACCAACAGTCTGTCTGTCTTATTTTTTTGCTTCTCCAAAGCTAAAAGCATTCTCATTGTAAAAGAAAATGTTGGTGGTCTAAAGTGCCCTTGCTTATGATTGCTTTAAATCCAGCTGTTTACAGCAGGTGGCATTAAAAGCTCATTAGTCACCACAGCAACACTGGCAGCACCACAATCTCTCCCTGCGTTAGAACAACAGCGTGCAACTGTTGGTGCAGGAGCCCGAGAGAACAAATGCTGCTTCTGATAAGTCTCTGGGATCCCCCAAATCTCCCCCATTCTCTTGGGGACATCTGACCAGTTGTCATGGGAGAGAGCTATATATCATCTGGTCTCTTCTAATACCCTTTTCATTCCAGGTACTGCAGTTCAGTAAAGCCCCAGCCTAGCTATAGACTCCGCAGGAGCAGTGGGATCCTGCTTTAGGGAAATGGTTTGCCTGCCTTGAGCTTGCTGCAAGGTGTGGTCCCAAACTGCCAGATGATCCTTCTGTTTTGTTTCAAAAAATCAAGCTTATGTTCCAGGTTAGAGGTGCAGAGGTTAGCTTTCTAGGTATACACAGAAGAACTGACAGATGGTGTACTGTCAAGAAGACTACAAAACCTTCTATTTAGTATTTTAAAATTTAGGGGGGGGKTTTATTTGGTTGGGTTTTGGTTTTTTGTTTTTTGTTTTAATTCCTGGCAACCTGTGCAGGGGAGGTAGTGTTGTTCAGAATGATGCAGAAAGGGACCAAGTRCTCCATAAAACCATCTGTTCCTTCTCTGGAAAGAAAGAGGCTGAGGGTGATAAAGAACTCTGCAGTCCCCTGGTAACTAGAAAGAGTGAAAAGGCAGCACCTACTGGGGACAAATATTTCGAACCCGCAGACATGAAAAATTGGCATGCCACTTTCTCGCAAGTTAGCCTGACAGCAGTCCCTGGACAAAGCTGAAGAGATTTCAAGTAATAAGGCAATCAGAGGACAGGAGTGTATTTGATGCTCACATTCAATGGTGACCATCTATTGATAAGCGCTTGTAATTTGATCAAATCAGATTTCTTTGTTAGGACTCTTCCCTTAAAATGCTGTGATCTGGCTCACTGCTATTCAACGTTTTCATCAATACTCCGAAAGTAAAAGCACCACTGATGAACCATGCAAGTAACATGGCAACTGGCAGAGGAGTAGAGGATTTGGACAGGGCTGTGATTTGAATTATTGGCCCCTACACTGGGCCTGTTCAAACAAAATGTATTTCAAAGTGCCAGGTGCAAAGTTGAGTCTTTAGGAAAAAGGCATGCAGACAACACTTCCCAGATGTTAAATTCTGAAAAGCAGCTACACTAGGAAGGAGTCAGAAGCCACAGAATAGAAGCAAATCAACACAGACCTCCAGTGTGATGCCGTAGCAAATGCAATCATCTAGATGCACAAACAGGAGAGCAATGAATAGGGAGCTGATTTTGCCTCTGCAGGAGTATTCAGCAGGCTGGTATTACACTTTCAGTTTTCACATACTTTGGTAAAGACAGTAAAAATTAGAGAGGCAGAGTAGGGAAAAAAAGTAACATGAGAAATTGCCTTACTGTGAGAGCACCTGAAGAGTTCAATGGAAGCAACTTATCAACAGAAAAGAGTGAAACTGAATTCTGTATAGAGAGGGGAAAAAAGCTTTGTGTCTCTTCAATCAATAAGAGAAAAGTGTAACAAGAATTATGGACAGGATATTAAAACTAGAAAAATTCAGATCAGAAACAAAGGATAAACCTTTGATAATAAGAGGAATTAAGCATTGGTACAACTTTCCAGTTGGATATTTTCTGGATATTTTCACTTAAGACCAGATGACCTTTTTGAAGAGAGGTTTTGCCAATCATAAATGGATGACATTATCTAAGAGATTCATCCATTTCTGATTTTGTCTACATCTGCTAGTTAAGGAGTTGATCCATTTTTTATGTAATAGCAGTAACCGCCTCTACTTTCCCCATACAGAGATCCAGACTGATCCTGATGACAGCTTATATTTTACAACAACCTTCATCTCCCTAATTTCTGCTGTAGGTTTCTGGAGACACAATATTGAAGCGTGAGGGCCCCACTGGAACATTTCCACTCTAAAATGCTGAACCTGGTATCCAAATCAGTTGGAAAAGACATTTCTCCCCTCATACAGCAACCAACCAGCTGGAAAATTGCTTCCTTATAGTGCTACAGAAAAGTTGATTGATGCCAAAGGAAAATGAATACCCCTGGAGACCCTTCATGGGGCCCCGGTGGGTGCTATGTGTTTCTGATACACAGGAAAAGCACAAGAATTTGTCGGCAGTGTAGCTTGGGATCAGATAACTCAGGATGGGAGGCTTTCTGCTGACTTCAGTGGAGCTAGGACTTAACCCACTAACAATTTTTCTGTTGTAGCTCTGTCGAGCACAGGCACTATATTAATCATCATTGCAAATGGGTCTTATTCAGTTCCTTCCTCAGATACATCCTTTTAGCCGCTCGCCAAAAAGAAAATCTGGGACTAGGCTAGTATCTGTTTTGGAGGGAGTGGCTGGGACCTTGTAGGCTGATTTTCCTCATAATTTAATTTCTACATCTAGAAAACAAGAGCAAGTCATACTTTATTTCCTCTTACGGTGCATCTGAATTATTTATGGCTTTCAATCACCTTCGGCAAGGTGAACTACACAGCGGTGCATAAATGCAACATGATTCAATAGGGAGCTCTGACTTAACCAGCCTGGATGCTAGGAACACGTGGCAAGGTGCTAACAGGACTGCTTTTGTCCTGTTCCATCTACGGCTGATCTGACACATTGAAGATTCAAAGCCAAAGTATCTGATAAGAGACAATGGTGTGTGTTAAATGCAAGGCTGGTCCCAACTGGAAGAGGGCCATCCATGTGGGTATATCAATTTACTGCAGCTGAGAATCGGGATTACGAATGACTTGCCAGCACCACACAGTTCCCCAAGGCCAATCTACCCAGCGTGGGTGCAATGCCTTGATCACAGGAGCACCCTTCTCTCCTTACTGTGAGCAAGCAAAAAACACCCTGCAGAAAAGGCAAAGCTGGAGGACAAGAATAATGTGCTACCGAACATACTACCTGCCTCGGTCTGCCTAAGAGCGCAGAACTCTACTCTACGGTGGCTAAGGTGCAGTCATGATCTGTTCTGTGGATTACTGGGAGGGGGAAAGAGGAGAAAAAAGCATTTGGAAACATTGAAAATATATTGAAAAATGTTTCATAACATTAGCAAACCTAAGAATTCAGATTACTATTTACCTGTTAACTTCTTAATGTGTAAAACATACAGTGTCGTAACAGACAAGCGGGATCTCTGGCCCTCGCTGGAGCCATGCCTTCAGCTGATGGAGAGGACTGGAACAGAGTGATCAGGCACTGTGCTTTGCATAGGAAAATTATATATACTAATTTAAAGCAGTCCTCAGAGCTTTCCTTAAAAAAGCCACAACACAAAACTTAGCTGTTAAATACCCTAACTTGCAAGTATCTGCAGGTGAAAGACAACACCCAAGTTGGACTTTCTCAGCACTTCTGCTCCTGGGAGCATTTCCACGGTCTTTTCAGACAGCTGCTTACCTGTTATGAAGCTGATGGTGGAGCTGTCACAGCAGCTCAGCTCTGGGTCCCCCCAAGTCACCATGGTGACCCGGAAATTGTAATACCAAGCCGGCAGCAGGTTAGCTATCCTCTGTGAAGTGACAAAAGACAAACAGCAGCTCAGGAGAAAATTCACCAGAGTAAGGTGTGACTTATAAAATACGACGATATTTATAAATCCAGTGCCCACACACGGGACCATTTTACTGAGCTCCCACTCCTTGCTCCAGTGGAAACCTCTGTACTTTGGGATTTCAATTTATTCAAAAATCTGTGCAGTCAGAGCAAACACGGCTGTGATGGCTCTGCTGCTTATCCACATGTACGTGGTCCCAGGTCCTACCCGCCACAGGAACCTCCCATTGATTTCCAGGGTGGTGAGAACGATTCCTGCAGAACAATCTTTCGTCACAAAATTCTGATTTGATGAAGGCAGAATATTTAACTGGAAAATGTAGGCTTTTCTATTTTGATAAATGGATTTTGAGGATAAATTAGAAACAATATTTTTGACTCAGATATTGTCACTTCGAAAGACTTATTTTTTTCCAATTTTCAAAGTGTATTTCACTTTGTATTATCATTTATTATAAATGAAATATGAATGAAACATAAATGACTTATGAGACATAAATTATATATATAAATACAAATGAGATATAAATGAAGTATAAAATGCAATATATTTTATATTATAATATCATATGTATTATTTACGTTAAAATTCAAATATTTCCATTGACAGCACAAAACACTTCAAATATTTAATTTTATGTTTAAATGAAAAGCCTCATGATTTTTTAAAATTCAAAATAAAAGCAAATTGGAAACAATGAAAATTTTCAACAAATTAGAAACTGCTATTTTTACAGATCTCTGCTGTTTGCAGTGGCCTTTTTTCCCCAGATACTACAAGGCAATCAAAATATAGGGTTTGTGGACTATTCTCGTCATGCTTTTTAGAAAAAGTTGTATCCAATTAACACCATCCAAAACCTTGAAGATGCTTGGACTTCTTCTGACTTGCCCCTGGCGTAATATTGAAAATACCAACATTACTTCAACAGTTTTAAAATAAGATGCAGAGCACAAAATGAACAAGGTAACTAAACAGAGTGAAAGGGCAAATTCAGTTCCAAAGGTTCTCACCAAGTGATAATCCTTCAGGAAATAATTTTTGATCTAAGCTGTCAGATAACTTGATTTTTGATTCCCCTGCCTTCTCACTGGGCTTGACACTGTTGCTCCAGAGTACACCACTCAGAGATGTCAGTAGATCATAGGGAAATCTGTGGGACATGGTGGGATTCTGGAGCATCGCTAGAGAACCCAAACAAAAGTTCAGCAATACCTGTCTGTATGTTAAATGTCATAACAGAAGAACAGGGAGACACTCTTTTTCTAATTCAGGCTTACTCTTTAAAATTATTCTTTAAGAAATGCTCATTTTAGCTGCGATACAGCATTGCTGCATTTCAGACTGAAATTCAGGCAAAGGCATTCCAACTTGGCTTCCTTGAACAGGATTTGCAACAGTAAGAGACAGTATCATCTCATTTTCTAATGAACCACATTAACTCTGGAAGATGGCATTACTTCTAAGATGGCTTGGATCACTCAGGTATTAATCTAATTGTGCTGAGTCATGATTACAAGATATTAATTACTCATTTGGTAAGTTATTTTTGTTTTTAATTTCCCTGGAGATTTATGTGCTAGATTTACAGTCACATACCCAATTACAGTTAAGCTGCTGCAGCCAAAATGACTCCACAAATGGTATTATGCAAATCAATTACGGTAAATCACTATGGCTCTCACAAGCAGCAAAAGTTATTGCTATACTTTTTGCATACTCATAACATTCTAAACAACTAATTTCAGCTAAAATTTCTTCCTGTCTTGTGCTATGGCGAAGTCTGTATAAAATCTGTTCACCTCTAGGAATACATGGAAAGGAAGAGGAAAATTTCACTTTATTTCTGCTGAATACCCAATCTTGCAAAGATGCGTGTGTGTGTGTTCTTCTAGAGACCAGCCTCCACCTAGCTGAAATCCTGGCATAAGTCTTTGTAGCTTCAGAAACATGAAGGCTATTTTCACAAGAGCATCTCTGCAGCTAAGCCTTCCAGATGGCAGGCACACTGCAAGACTAGCCCACAAGCCCCAGATCCATATTATCAATATTAATTATGTAGATAAGGCTTTGGACTACTCCCTCCAAGGAGATGATGGGATTTTTTAAAGCCTTGACTGACAAACTGACCCACAAACTGAAGCTGCCTCAGGACTTGCTGAACATGCCCATTTGTCAACAAAAAAGAGGCTCATCTCCTATCTCATCGCTCTGCTTAAAATTTAGCATGGTTCAGCTGTCATTCCCTTACTTTAGAACAGAAAACATCTCTAGCATCCTGGCCATTTTCTCTGCTTTGCCTGGAAAAATGTGCCAGGCTTAAAGGCATATATACATATTCAGGGAGGAAAGGCTGGGCAAAGAAATGTCACGAGGTGCCAGGGCCGCACAGGCATGGGAAAGCAATAGTCAGTAATGGTCACTTTACCACGGAGGCAGTTAAGGAGACGGTTGCTGCTATTTCATAGTAGGTTGTCCACTCAGAGGTCATCGTTGATGGGTTGAAGTAAAACATTTCTACAACATATTTCCTGAATACCCCGAGGAAAGGTCTGTTCCAGCTCAAAACCACAGCAGTAGGTCCCAAAGGGTAGAGCGTCAGATCCTTTATTCCAGTGGGCACTATAAACCAGCAACTGTGGTTAGTAATGTTTTTGTTATCAATTACACTTTTTTTAAAACAATACCTTTCCTTAACCAAGTTCTACCATTTTTGGATTGTTCCTGACTTTAATTCCCAACAGCTTCCTTGTCACAAGCAGCGGAATACCGTTCTTTCTGCATTTGTTCTCCAGTTCATTATGTCTACATTTTCAGAAATGACTAGAGGCTACTTGGTGTTGGCTGCTTAGCTTGAGATAAAGTACAGGGATTGATTTTTCACAAACAGAGGGTTCCATTCTACTTTGAAAATCAGGCTGTTTAGGAGATATTTCAAGCTGCTCAAAAACAAAAGCATCAAAAGCCATAACACTTTGGAAGATAAAGGCTATGAGAAAGAACAGTTTTTATGTCTATCCCTCCTTCCCTGGGGAACCTGAAGGTGCTGTCATGTATTGCTATTCTTGCCTCGCAGATGATGACACTGAGAAAGAGAAGTCAAGTGATTTGAAAAATGTCACATAAGGGTCAACTTCTGCAACCCTTACTTGTCTGGAAAGCAATTATTTTTCATGACTTAACTGAGGCTACTTAAATAAGTACTTTGCTAACATTTGCAAGAGTTGCAGAGCCCCAGCTATTGCATGCAGGGTCAGAGCTGAGACCAGGACCCAGATTACTTCAGCCCATGTTAGCACATGATTGCCTTTCCCTTCGTAAATCATTTACCACATCTTTTCTTTGCATTCTGTAAAGTGTTAATATTCACGCAGTGAAAGTGAGGCTTAGGGTAAACATGGGGAGAATTGAATACTTTTTAAAGTGTATTTTATCTTATTTCAGTTTCATTCATCATTAACCACCACTGATAATTTCACAGAAGTTTGTTTTGCTGTTCTACTATTTTAATATCAAATTCAATACCCTGTAATGAAATGAAAACTCATACAACTGTTGTTTTACTCCATAAAAAATCCTCTTTATAATAAGAAACCTATGAGATGTTTTGTTTAGAAATTGATTGCCATTTCTAATTGAGTAATAACTTTTTATGGTTGTGAGGCCACACAAAAGTGAAGAAAATGAGGGAACTTATTTACTTTGGGAACATATGATGTTACTTTCTCAAGTGAAAATAGAAATTTGCAGATTTCTGAAGTAACTACAGTGAAGAAAAAAATCAAAAGCACTTGTAAAAATTTTGCAGTGGTAGAGATTTTAATAACAAAGTATATATATTTTTAACTTACCATTTTTCCTTTACTAAATATACCATACTCTCTTTTCAAATTTTTATTCAGACCCAACTTGTGAAAACATATAAGACAACTGCCTAGAATAAAAAGGATCTCACCATATTCACCAGTCCACATACTTGCTTTCCACTACAGGATTCAACTCTTAACAGATTAACTTTTTTTTTTGCTGTTTCACTTTCTTCCCTACATCACAGAGAGGAAGCAGAATGAAAAATACTGCAGATCTCTAACTTTCAGCCACCTGCTCTCACACAAGGCAAACTATTTGTCAAAAGGAGAAGCTGGGTGACTCAGGTTAAATATTTCTCTGCAAATGCACTGAATCTCTTTCTCTTTGCCCTTTCTCTTCTTAATATATTTTCTTAAAGTGATAACCTTAACAAAATTAATGACACTGAAACCAAAAGAATCTGAATTCTATCCTAAGTGACTCTTTATTTAGGAGCTTGGTGGAATCCTGAATTACAGGCATGGGGGAGCATCTCTGCCTGTCGGCCATAAAACCACATTCTTGAAAATGTTAATCTCATTCTCAGAGGGTTCTTTTTATTGTCAAATCTCAAAGCAGAGAACATCAAGATCCACCGTTAAACTAACGAAAATCAGGGCATATACAGCTGAAGAAAGTTGGTGATGGTCACGTAGTACTGCAGAAGATAAGCCAGCTCTCCTGACTCTGAGCACCGTGGCCTTCCGACTGGGCCTCATTACATCCTTCATAAAGCACATTTGCAATAAATGTCTTAACAGCAGTCCCACACACTTCATGAGACAGTGGGAATGAATCACCTCTAGGAAGAGCCCACGTCTCCACGCATCACAGACTACCTGCAGCTCAGGCTGGCTACACCTAAGTGAGGTGAATCTCCCCCTCAATGATATAGACCATGAGCACAAGTGGAGACAAACATATATTCAGGTGTCCAAGGGTGAAGACGGTTCTTTCCACAGGGCCCTCTGTGTGTGAATCCTGACCATAATTGCTCTCTAGTTAGGTCTGGTAATAAATTAATGTCTAAATGTGAAATATCTATCTTCCACTAAAGGAATATTCATGCTTTTCCCCACCTCAGTAATGGGCTAGACAACGCCAGAAAAATATTCTCAGTAAGTGTTCGTTACATTTGAAATAACCAACATGACAATTTTGTCTGTACTCTTTTGTGGGTTCTGGGGATTAATGAATATACTACACACATTTAAAAACAAAACAAAACAAACACATTTCAAACAGTAGATGCAGTGGTTACCAATGGAAAATGTAACAGGATCAGAAGGTGGTCCGACCAACGGTCCTTTCCGTAAGTAAACCACAACTTGGTACTGGGCACCAGGAACAAGATTTTCAATGAGGCTGCTGCTTGAATTCACCTAATGGGGGGGGAACATATCAGATATGAAGTATTTACTCGGTCAATTAAAAGAATATTGAGACTGTACTTGAACTACTCCAGTTACAAAAGGCATGATTCTGAAGCATCAGCAGCTAAATCTCCATTCATTAAGGCCAACTTGACAAAYCTCTGAAAGTGGTCAGGACTGACTTGACAAACGATCTGACTCAGAGAATCACACTTACCTTGCTGAGTAAGGTCAGCTGTCACACTGCAGACCCATTCTCTCTTACTGTCAAAGTGTATTGAAGTATTCAAGTTACATTGTTCACATTCAGGTGATATTATTCAGGCTGGACTATTCAGGCGGTGTGTTTTCAATAAAAGCCTGAGGTTTTTCATCGGCCATCTGATTCATCTGCAGCTATGTGAGCTGAAGGCAGCGTTATGGGAAAGCTGTCTTCTGAATGCAAGTGTTAAATGACTACATGGTGAAATCAGAGAAGAATTACTCTCTTTCACCTCTCCTGCTCAGCACTACAAAACCTGAGTAAGGGACCTTGTGATTCTTCTTTTCAGTTTGAAACACCACCATTAAAATTTCTGCTGTGCCACACCAGGTTTTGGTCAGAGCTGGAGGCAGAATGCCTGACCAAGCGATTCCTGGTCTGGTACAATATGAAAAGTCTTATCTCCTGAAGAGCCAGCTAACAACAAATGCACAGAGCAGCTTTGAGGAAAGGACTTCATGCACCCTTTCTAGAACCGCAGACTGATATTTCCTACTAATATTTTCTTTGCAAACTTTCCCAAGTGTGTATCGCAGCCACCTTTGCACTGGTGGTTTACTGCGATGCATGTGAATACATCAGTGCCAGGACAGATTTAGCGAGGAACAGAATTTGTCTTTAACAGCTGCTTTGGAAAGCTAAATCACTTTTACATCATGCACAATGGTAGAAATGGATAGAACTCTTCACTGAATTTTGCCCTTTTCAGCTGGTCAAGGACAATTCAAACCAACAGCCATTAATAATTCCAGGTATAATAAGCTGATAAAAATTGATTAGAGGTGGTATGAATATTTGTAATGACAAAAAGAAACAAATAAAAGTATTTAGACCTTTCTATCTACTTGCAATAAATACACATTTACTCTTAGAGGTATCTTGTTTATTCACCGATTAGCTTTAGGTACTTGTTTTTGAGTTTGTAGATGAATCCTGTAGTATTGACTTTAATCATATAACTTTGGTTTATAATCACCTACTGTATTGTTTTGCTTCCTGATTAAATGCCTGCACTTTTAATAAATGGAAGGAAAATAACTCAATGAGATTATAAGCTGATCCTGAAAAACAATTCTCAATTGTCATGAAAAGACACTTCCAAACGTTTAAGTTTATGGCCATTCTTGGAATAAAACTCAAAACATTTTGACAAAGATTAATTTTAAGTCATTTTTAAAGGATGCAGACTCCCTGTATTAACTAACTTGCAGGGCTAATCACAAAGTTGAAGGAGGTGAAGATTTACTGGGAACGTTAGCGCTCTTCTCCCATTCCCATGGGCAAGCTGAGGGTGCAGCAGGACAGCACTGCAGCCCTTTCCAGACTCCTAAATCACACTCATTTAGGGAGCCAGACAGAAGTTGTGGCACTGCTCAGAAAACGGCCTTATCAGCATCTTGGTAAGGTAACTGAGATGTGGGCTAAAACATCTTCCTAATTGAAGCCACATGCTACTGATCCATCATAGCCACAGGATCTGACATGGGGTTGCACTCACTTAGGGTTTCAAGTAACAGAAAACTGCCATATTTTGGGGTTCAGGATTCTTGATCATTATAAACACGTCCCATACAGCAGCCCTAAAGAATTGCTGTCCATCCAAATCACAGGTGGTCTGGACTATTATTTACTTCCCAGTGTTGACACCTTTTTTTATGGATGAAAAGAAAAGCTGACTTCTGATCACTTCTAAACTTCCAGAAAGTTTAGAGTCAGGTTCTGTATTCACATGTAGGAAATCTACAGATAGAATTTTTGCAAATTTGATGATAATCAAGCATGTGAGCGCTTTGCTTAATACAAATGGCTTACAGCATATGCCTAAGTGTTATTATGATATGGCACCATTTTGCCTATGCCACAAAAATGTCTCTAAGGGTACAACATAGCTCACAAGCTTGAACAAAGGATTGGCTACAGTCACTCCAACAGAAAAACAATTTTAACACTACTATGGTTTACTATACACTTTCATTCCTGAATGCTGTGCTCTCCCCTCCATTCTGCATTAGCCATGTATCTTTAGATGGCAGAAGGGAGCACCTACCGCTGTGCTCTGCAGCCCTGAGCCTGATAGGGCCCTTGGGCATGACGATCCCAAAAAGCAGGGTGATTAGCAATTTTCTTCTGTATTTGAAAAGGCTCCAGCTTCTGCCCCTTACCTCAGTGCAGTAGTGTTTTTCAAGCCTTTGACTTTCCTTTTGCTTCTGACAGGTCAGGGAGACCACAGACACGATGGTGCTGTTGCCGCCGCTCTCTTGTGATGCTGTCCAGGATGTCAGGGCAGTAGTGGAGCTTAGCACCGTCACGGTCACATGCTGGGGCTTTTCAGTGAGCTCTTCTATCCACTCACCTGTGGGGCCTGGGATATATCCCAAAAGCACATGTGAGCAAGCCACTCTGCATTTGAGGCACTTATGTTAAAACGTCCTTCTTTCACGGGATTATTTACTATCAGTGAAAGAGGCTGGACTGACAGCTGTCCATCTCCACAGCCCTCAGGCAGCGAAGATGGCAGCCCCTGGGAAACAGCCTGTGGCCGGTGCTATTTCACCTGTAGCAGAGCAGATCACGAGAGAAACATCACTGTTTGAAAATTTAGATTGCAGTATTCTCTATTGCTTACCAGAAACCACCCAGCAATATCAGATTTGCTCCAAGAGAATGTTTAAAAGCAGTGATATCCAATAATGTACAGGTCATTGACAAATATTAAAGGATAAGCACACAAAATTTTTCACCTCTCCACATACTAACATACTCTCCAAGAGTACTACAGCCTTGAAGCGTGAAAATCGAGTTCACAGAGGTTACCACAGTGAAGAATCTCATTCTCCATCAGACTTTTTGAAGCATTTGGTAGGGAACACAGATTTAAATGTAGATAAGTTAACAATTTGGAAAATAACTTCAGCTAGACTTGGTCAAAATTTCAGATTTCATGAAAATTGTCAGCTTTTCTTGTCACTTTTAAGTGACGCTTGTGATGGCTCTCTTCTTGACATTCCTTCCTCCACGCAATTCTAAACTTTAAGTTTATTGAGAAAACAAAACAAATGCCAGAGCAAGAATTTGGTGTAAGATCAGCCTATAAGATTTGACTATCCATACTGCTATCTGGGTGCCACAAAAATGTTGTGTAATGCAAGCCAGTAATTTGACAGGATGATTCACTGACTGAGTGCTACAAGGATAAGATAAGGCTGAAGCTATGAGCAAAATTTATTCACGACAGCAGACCCACACCTACTCAGGTAAAAAGAGGAATTTGATCATTAGATTAGTCTCTGGAGCCGGTGGCTGTTATGTGTAACTCTTACTCTTCAGAAATTGTTTCAGCATCGGCATTAAGAGAACAGAGCTACCTCATGTCACGGCCCAAAGTTGTAGTCCCCACCCAAAAAGCCTACTTGATCAGACTCATAAAGAGGAATGGAAAAGCAATTTCACCTTAAGAGTACTTGTGCACATCTCAGATTCAGAATACTACCAGAAATACATATAAAATCCATCTAAAACACTAAGGATCTTGCGTCTGACAGAATAAATAAGACAACTGCCAAGAATCCTCATCTGGTTCTAAAAGCCTGCAAAACTAACAGACAAAACCCAAAAAACCAAACGTTCTCATGTGTTACATGTAAAATGAAAATATTCATTACATTCCTGTAACATCTTAATACTTTATACCCAATGAGGTTCAAGTTCATCCTTAATCTAGCAATCCATACACTTATACTTTGGATTAACATTTTCTCATTTCTCTCAGGTCTCTGTCCCCAGTTAGTAGACTTCATGGAGGATTCTGTATTGCATAGTGCTTAATGGAAATAAGTCACACCTTGTAAGATGGAATAACATTTTGTATTAATAGCAATGCTACATAATTTAGTTGATATAATTGTATACTTATATATATTTTAATGCTTTCTATATAATGAAGCTGTCTAATAACTATTCCTAAAGAAAATCAGAAGACAGTGAAATTACAACAGCAGAGACCCTTTCTCTCATGTGCTGTTTCCTCTTTTCTCTTTGTTTTCCAAGTACTGTTTCTTTCAACTATAAAGTTGTTAAAAACATAGGAGCGATAGTGGAATTCAGTTACGTGCAGTCAAGCATTATCATGAATTTAACCCTAAATAGTTAGTATTTGCAAATGTTATGAGCTACTAAAGACACAATTTTTATTAGTAATGTACTCAAGTACTTGAGTATATTTCCTTTTAATATGAATATTTCTGCCAGCCTTAGCTACTGGGTCTTGTTGCAGCATTCATGATTTGGGGGAGACACTATCCTCCCACATGTAAAATTGTGTAGTGCTGCAAGTATTCCCTTGTTCTCATTGTATGGGCACTTTGTAGGCTATATCTATTTCCTTTTGTAGAAAAGGGTACAAAGGTGACCACAGCCATCAGAAGGATAATAATCTGAATTCACCAACACCTGTCTCACTTGCTGATGTAACTGTCAGTCATGATATTAGTTTACACAGTAGTGTATTATTACTTTGTCTTTTACTAAATCTTCAGTTAAGAAACCCTGGGATTCTACAGGGAAATAAATTACTTTTCCTCCCCTGAATTTAGCAGGCTGAACTATTTCATCTACTGTAATTTGCCCCATGTTCTATCAGAGACTGTGTAATTTCAGAGTTCAGTGTTTTAATTGTGCAATTCCCACACTCTCAGCCCGAGATGCCCTTCATCCCTAACCCAGTACATACAGCCTCCAGGAGTAAGGAAGTTAAATATTTTCAAGAATCTCTATAACCACCGATTTAATTCTCGGAATTAAATCCTCTCTTTGAAAGATGGAGGAGGGGAATCTGTTTCAGTGAGCCACTTCTGAACACTGGGCAATGTCTCTATCAAATACCTCACCTGCTTTCAGTTCTTAGCTCTGCCAAGACGGCATGATGAAGGCCCATCCAGGCAGGATATAATATATAAAATATTTGCACTATATTTCCTTCTCTGGCACAGGGAAATCCAGAAGACCAGACTCTTCTGATCCTGCAGCAGATGCCGTAACTGCCACAGTAGTCAAACTCTGTACATTAAAGTTATATTGGTCTGGGAGAAAAAGACAGGTTTGTTGAGATACTTACTGATGTAAAAACTAAGTGTTTTTGCTGATTGACTTCCCCGAACTTCACAAGAGCCAGAGGAGCTAAATGTTGTTACAGACAACTTATATTTTCCTGGTTCTTTCAGTTCAGCAACAAATTTGTGAGTGTCCTCACTTACTGTCAAAAATTCCGTGGAGTTCTCTAAATCAGGGGGGAAAAAAGTGTGGATTAATTGAAATTTGAAAGACTCCAGCCACTGAGAAAATGATTTATATCAGAAATGCTAATACTGTTTCTGCTGTGGGATTAAAAGGTATCCAAAAGGACTGGATTTATGTGGGTAGTTTTATTTCTTGACATCAGCACAAGAGTAATTAATGACTAAGGTTGCACTATAGGTGTAGAGGAACAATAAACCCAGGCCAAATTTTCATTCAGTAACAGGGATGATAAAATAGGGTTGCCATGACTGTGCAAGTGAAAAACAGCATGGCATGGAAGAAAAGGAGCTTCCAATTTTCTGTCTATTGCCTTCTTCTTCTGCAAAAAAGTATTTGCTCTCAGTGTGGGAAGGCTTATGAAAACTGCTTGTCAGGAAATAAAATTCATTTGGAGAAAATGGATTTTAAAACAGAAAATCTTTAAGCAACATGGCTATTTTATTGTAGCTCCATCACTTGAAAAGTCTCCCCATTCTCCACTACAGCCTCCTTGTGGCCTAAGGAATATGTTCAGTAGCTGTCCTCCGAGATGACTGTTAATCTGAATGTAGACCATCTTTTCTGTATGCCCCTTCCAGTTGAGGTCCCCCTGAGAACCTTTCTCAGTGGCAGACAAAGCTACATGATATAATGTACCTTCTTCGTCTCAAATTTCTATCAGCTTGTTTCTTCTTTCTCCGATACCAGAATGGATTTCTGACAACTGCAGTGTAAATAGTGCAGCAATATGTACAACAGTATAAATCTTGTTTAACAAAAGAGAATTGCAAACTGCAATTTACCCCTCCTCCCTTACTTTTATGAAGCCCAGCCAGAACTAGATGCTATTCAACGCAAGAAACTTCTCAAGAAATGCAGGAGATCTAACAAAGCCCGCTGAAGCAGAGTACTAGGTAATTAATAATTTGTAGAGGAGACAACCCACCAATGGAATTACAGAAAAGGGGTCTGAAAAGGGTATAAGGCTCTGTTTTACCTTCCCTTTCAATATTGATATGGAAACCATCAAATGCAGTAGGTGGCTTTGGTGGTAACCAGGTCAGCACCATTTGTACAGGAAGGAAGGAGGGGGGCTCTGGCATGAGTTTTCCAGATGTGTTGACTTCATTGGCCTCATAATCACTGGAAACTGCATTGACAAACTCCACTTCACCCTCTGATGACTCAGCTTCGTCAGACCACCAGTACGGCTGTGACGTGGTTTCGTACTCAGTGCTGTTATAGCGGTAGTCTGGCCAGGTGGCAGATATGTTCGCTGCTGGAATGTCAGGTGGGCTGTCAGAAAAATGGCTAAGTTTTTCTTTCCTTATGATTTCTTGTGGACCCATGAATGATTCTTCTGCAAAATTCCCACTGTGCTCTTCCCAGTTGTTTCTGTTGATTGGTACAATCTGAACAGAAATGTTTCGAGGTGGGTAAGGAACTAAAAGAGAAGCAAGGGTTAGTCTTTTAACAGGTATGTTCTGTGCACCTTTACGATGTGTTAATTCCCCAGAAAAATATTGTTTGCAGAAAAACAATGCATCTAGGGGTATTTTGAAATAACTTGTTCTTATTAAGATTCCCCCTTCTCTTACATATACTTATAGCAGAAGTGATTGTAGTGTAAATTCACAGAAGAATCAAGACTCAAGAATACCAGGAAGAAAAGTAGATGTGAAGTCACAGTAAATCAGACTTCAGCGCTATTATAGCAGCAAGGCTACTTGAGTGTGAATTTGTAAGAGTGGATCTTCATTTATTTTATTGTGTCTTCCAGAAAGATCTTGATCATGGAAAAAATTCTGTAGAAATGAATTGAAAAACATATGCAAAACTAATATATGGCATAGCTCATATTTTAAAAGTATGACCTTCAGGTTGCTGTAGGGCCTTTCATATGCTTTTACCAGTCACCTTTTCACAAGCATTAAACATTAGTTTAAATTTTAATATTTGTGAGAGCTTGATCTTAAGATTTGGGTCTCCAGAAGACAAAATTCTGGCATGCAAAGAAGTTACTTCAACTGATGCCAGGAGGTGAACACAAAGCATTTTGTCTGCCTCACTGTAATTGCTTGTCTGTCTGCCCTTGCACACGATGAGTGCGAGTAGCCTCTGCAAACAATTTTGACCGGCACCTTTTAAGCTGGCACCTTACAACACACTAATTTGTTCACCTCCCCTGTCCCAGCCACAGCCACTAACACAAAACCAGACACTACAATCTCATTGCAGTTTGTGCAAAGAATGAGGGATGGGAGGGTAGCAGGAAAGAAAAACATTATCCTGTCGGTTGCATTCTTATGGTTCAATATCTCGATAACTATATTTAGGATCCTCAGGACAGAACTCAGCTGGCATCAGTTGGCTTTGCTCTGTCCAAGGCAATGGACCAACATCAGTGTATTCATCTGAAGATTTGGCCTTTTGATTTTACCACTGGTTCATTTCACTTTGGACCCTGGAAAATGTCTGTGGTCCAACAGATTAACAGGAAAGTTTTGGGCACCATCCCAGGACCAAATTAAATTAGTTCTGGACCCTGAACAAATGCAATTTTCAGCCTTTGCAACATTGCTGTCTTGGAAATTAAAAGTTCATGCTTCAGGGCATAAACTGGCTGCCAAGTGGGGCGACTATGACATTCTTCTTCTCCGTGATAAAAGACTGCACGATGAGGAAGGCCTTCTCCGACAGTTTAGCTACGATTCACTGCGCAAGGAGACAGACCAAATCAGATAGATCAACAGTATGCTCTGCACGGCTATTTCTGTAGCTTAAAAATTAATTCCTAGCACAAGGCCTAGGATATCTCATATGAAGCAGAATTTATTTTCTCAGAAGCAAGCTTTATAACAGAAACACTCATGCAAATTTCCCTTTGACTGTGTTGTACACATAACCCTATGTACTAGCCACAGCATCCTCCTCCCATGCTTCTGGCCAGGAGCAGCTCCCAGGATTGCTCCTACACAGACCCTCCTCTTTGTGGGATCAATCCCTTCCCCATGGCAGAGAGGAAAGCAGGCAGACAGACTTGGAGCAAATGGTACTTAATCATTTTCTTCACCTGTTCTGTGCTGTTTGGGCTCATGCTGGACCCCGCTGTATTCCACTAGCGTGCTTTTGTTGAAGGTTGCTTCTGATACCAACTGAAATGTGATGTTACTGTAGCATATACCTGGTAGCCAGTGATTGAAAACTGTTTTACCTTTAAAGAAATCTGCAGAAGGTTTAAAAAGAAAAGAAGAAAGGAAAAAAAAGAGGAAAATACATCAAATGTTCACTTTCGGATAATGCAACAGCACATGCTGAACTGGCAGTGTTTCAGATGTTTAAACATTGCTCAGCCTGGTCTGAGACATGAAATTCTAATAATTCAGTGTGCTAACATTTTTCCTGGCTGTCAAAGCCACTTTGCTACAAAAAAAAAAAGTCCAGCACAAGAAACATGAACTACTTTTCACAGGAAAGGGAACTGAATCTGGCAACCTGTTCCACGTGACACTGAATATCTCAAAGAGCATCTGACAGTTTCTGCAGACCTTTAACTGCTGCACGCAAAAGCCTCCTTGCTCTTTTGCTGACTGAAGCATAACATTCAGGGTAGATGCTCAGAGGGCCATCTGCCATGCAACTGAGTGCAAGCCATGGTACTGAGAGCTGAGCTCATGTCCACCATCAGTACACGTGCAGGCTGAAGAGAAGTTGCTTAGGGCTATTTGGCTACGGGAAGGAGTGTGCGAGTTGATTAGTGAATCTCTTAATTCAGGTTGACTCTTTTATTAATCAACAGCTGCAGCATTACAGCCCCTGGAACCATGTATTAGCTGTAGAAGACAAAAATTACTGCTGGTATCCCTTTTGTTCTCTGGAAGGAGGTCACCTATATTTTGTGTTATGATCCAGGATCTCCCTTCCTGACTTCTGGCACTTCACAGCATTGAAAATGTGATTTCTAGCCCCACTCTGTATTGAAGCAAAGAGACTCCAAAATTTTCTGACCTCCTTCTGGAGGTGCGTATCTCCCTCTGCTGACTTTAGAGAGAGCTTACAGTGACCAGACTTCTACTTTGGGAGACTTAGTTCAGTGCCTAAAATTCAATCCAGCACCTACTGGATTGCTCAAAGGCATTTTACTGTCACTGTGCAATGTTAAACCATTGGGGTTTCAGGGCCTGCAGAGTATGCATGTGCCTTTCTCACCTCTTAGGATGCTTTCCATAGGACAGTCCCATTTACATCTTTGAGACAAATGCTATGCTTAAGCTGTACTGCAGGGCAAAAGGGAGTTCAGTTTTAAACAAATAAAAAAGAAAGCAGAATTTGCTCTTGTTAGATTGTTTAGATGGTTAGATTGTTAGATTGTTTAGATGGTTAGATTGGTTGTTTAAATTGTTTAGACTGACTGTCTAGATTGTCAGATTGATTGCCTTTGATTAGATTATTTTCAGAAAAATGAAATTTATAATATGAAGCAGGGTTTATTAGCTCAGGGACAATACTGAAAGCTACGGTAATATACAGTACTACACAGCATAGTACTATTAGCCCTGTGTCACTCTGTGGTGATACAGAGCTACCAGGTTTAAATCCTGCACCAGGAATCAGGTATATTGAATGGGTTTCCCAGCTCCGGGGCATCCCAGAGCTCTCCTATCAGCTATTCACCAAAGAGGAAACCTTCGCCAGAGGGAAGGGACTGGGAACTTTTTTAATGCTTTCAACTGACACAGAATGTCATCCAGGGATTTCAACAAGCATATCTAGAAAGCAAAAATATATCTCTGTCCTTCCTACTGAGTTTTGGGCTTCTTTCTTTTTTCCTTTTCTTTTGTTTTGGATTGTACAGCAGCAGGGAAGATTAAAAAAAAAAGGTGGAAAGTTTTTTGGATTTTAGTGTACATGCTTATTTGGAAGCACTAGAAATTGGTGATCCCTTCCCAGGTTGATTTCAGAACTGATTAAAAAATCCAGACAGCCCAGTCTTCCCCTAAAATCCAAAAGAAAGGAAGCATCACTAGAACTAGGATGGGAAGCAGGTTTAAATCCAAAGTGAACCACTAGCTCAGTTCGAAGACCCATCCTTTAGTTCATGATATAAAAGTTATTATATAAACAGACACATTACCAGAAACATAAATCATTATAACAAATACATGCCAAAACCACACCTAAGACCACTGTTTAAAATGTTTCCAGCAGAGTTAGCATTAAGTTTTAGCGGAATAGTTTCCTCCTACCTTTGTACAGCATTGTTCGGTAGTCTTTTCCTTCCCAATAGCTTATATTTACCCTGGTAAAAACATTGTACTTCTCTGGGTACTGAATTTCAAACAACACTCCTGTTTCTGGAGATGGTTTGTAATCATAGATAGAAACACTGCTCACAGGAAGGGGTTCTAAAGGATATAAAAATAAAAGGAAAAAAGGAAGAAAGGAGCAGATTAATAGGCAAACTGAGTTCTTGACACATATACAACACCAAAGAAACAAATGGTTTTGCTAGGTATGGCACAGGCACTCTTAAATCTACCAGGTGATATCTGGGGCTTCACAGAGGTCTGGGGAAAAGCTACTTGGGATGTTGTCAAAGCCAAGATTTGTGTGTTCCCCCACAAAACAATTTATGTTCTTGACGCTTACATTTTAATAGAAAAATTTCCTTATTTGCCATAAAAAATAAGATTGAAATAGCAGTTATTATTTAAGCACTCACAGTCATCACCTCAGAAAGTTTTTCACCTTTAATGCTTGCCAATCATGTAAAACTGCCCAGACAAAAACAACAAAACACTTGAAATTGCTCATAACTTTGGCATAAATCTGAATTTTTAAGATTAGCTGAGAAGCTTATCAGTCTAATGGCCAAAGGAAGCTATCTGAATGAAGATTTTCTATTTTGATATGTATTCATTTCTTTATTTCATGGGTAATTACACAGTCCCCATTCCTACCATATCTGAGAGGGCCACCATCTTCAACGTATTTATCCACACCAAACTTCTACAAAATATAGCAGTACCATTACCATTATTTTACAGATGAAGAACTGAGGTACGGAGAAGTAAAGTGGTTTACTGGAGGGCACAGGGAAAGCCTGTGCACAGAAAGGAGGTAAGCGTGGAACTGCCAATCTAGTGCTCTGAACTCTGAGCCAGGTGGGCTATAAAAAGTAAGAAAAATAGCTTGTGCCCTGTGATGTGACATCTAGACCAGTGTAGTTCCGTTGACTAAGGAAAGCTGTGTCAATTCACTGCAGCTGGGAGTCTGGATTGTTGCTAATAAGAGAGTCACAGTTTATTCAGCCTCCCTTATCCACAAAAAAAAAAAAAAAAAAGAATTAAAAAAAAATTACCCTTTTGCTCGATGCTCTCCTCACCAAGAAAAAAATGATAGCAACCCAACTATACATTGGTTAAGAGGGCCAAGCAGATATTCAAAACAAGGTTATAGTGTTAGTTCAAATTTGTCATACTAACATATTTTAATAGAGGTAGTTAATGCACCCTCAGTAATTATGCCTACATCCTTATAAGTATTATCGTGTTGATTTAGTTCCTGCATACTGTAGGGAACAGATTGAAAAATTCAGGCTGTTCATTAGCGTGGCCTTAGAGGACACATTTGAGTTCAAAGTTCTGCTGCAGTAGGCCCTGCAGAAAAACTAATAAAATATTTTTCCCCAAAGAACACAGAGTCACAACAAGCAAGAGAAAGAGTAGATGAAAGAGATGACCAGTATCAGTTTCAAAAGCGGCATTATCCCACGGAAGGTGGATAGGTTAATCAAAGACGGAAAAACAAAACTGTGGTGGAAGCGAAAATTAAATCCCAATTAATAGCACAGTATTTTCGCCACAGTACTAAGTTTCCAGATGTGATGAGAAGTGGAGAAGAAAAAACAACTAAGAACAAAAGCCACAGATGCAAACAGAATCTCTCCCCAAGTCTTAAGAAGAAGTCGTGTTGTCATTTTTAACTTTGTCAGAGCATGGGAATGTGATGTTGTGGGATTATTAAACTATTTCTTATGGCAAAGATGCTTCACTAGCTTCAGGTAAATATGAGTATATTTGTATGTTAACCACTTACAAAGAGAAACTCCAATCTCACAGATACCAACAGGCACTTCAGTGATGGGATCTGTGAAAATTTTGCTGACAATTCGTGATAGCCTAGAAATAAATAGGAGTAAAGCAGATCACAAGAAACAAAGCCTACCCTCTTCTTTCTGCTGAGGCTTTTCCCATCGTTTATTCTGGAATAAATAGTTGATCTGACTATCCGCATGACCAGAGGGTTCATATCACGGCTCACACAGCACACGACAGTAGTTTAAATGACAATAACAATCTCTCTTACAGCACAACTCTTACATGCAGTCATCTTTCATGTTAGCRGGTGTGCCCTGGGCTTTCTTCTGCTATATCTCATTCACATCTGAGGTCTCCTTATTTCTGAAAGAATTACTGAAACTTTCTTATGTCAGTGATTAAATTACCCCATTTATTCCTTCCTACAACAAATCAAATAAAGGATGGAAGTTATATTCATTTTTAATCCAAATGATTTTTCCTCCTGATGCTTTGATTTAATTAACCAATAATTGAATTAAGTGGTAATCACCACAGACTCTCTTTCTTGTTGTTATCTTCCACTTACTATCCTCTCCTTGCTCATGGCTGATGTTAGCATAGTAGCATGAGTGATATAATGCAATTTAAAGATTCTTCCATTATCTTACTTCTCCTTCAGCACCAAATCTTCACATCAAAAGCTATTTGCACACTGTGAAATTAAAAGGACACTGAGCGGATAAAAATCATGTTCTGTTTTTCACTTACTAACCGCTCCTAGGGCTATTAAACTTAAAGAATATGTAAAATGTCACTCTTCACTATCTATATTTATAATTCAGAGCATAAACAGTCTGGTCTTTTTAATTTTACAGCTTTTCACAGATTTCAGTGGTTCTCAAGCAAAAGCCCAAATAAAGTGTAATATAATACTTCAGAAAACTTAGAGCTTTATAAACACTCCGCACTACATTGATGTCTGAAGTCATATTATAGAAAGGACTTAGAGAATTTCAGTGTCCCTCTAATAGCATGTTTAAGGTGCTTCTTCATGTACAATCTCTTTCTTTTTAGACTTGCAGATTATATTAAATGCACATAGACAAGCTTCTAGGATCAAGACCTAAATTTGCCTTTTTTCTTAGTGTCTCAGAATTTCCTGCTCCTATAGCAACTGCTTTCCCATTATATCTGTTTATGAGAAACTTAACTTCTGGGTTTCTCCTGGACTCTACAGCATTTTGCATTTAGCACATAGCTTGCATTATACAAACATCAAGATAGCATAATAAATGCTGCTAACCTCTTCCTCAAATGCCCTGGAAAATTCTGGATGCTAAATCCTCCATTAATGCATTCAATCTGTGCCAGACACAATAATGTTGCCATTCGGGGGGGGGGAAGTACATTAAAAATAAGTACTATATTCCAGTCCAGATCACTTTGGTTTTAATATTCATAGATCAGGTGACTCTACAGATTCAATTAATGACTGATTACTGTGGTAGCTTGGATGTAGTATTACATGTGGGTGGTTGAATGGGACTGAGATCAACTCTCTTGCTTCTCACACTCAAACCCAAATTAATCATGATTTACCTTCACATTGTGACTTTTATAAAAAAAGAAGCCCCATTAGTGGAGTGACCTAACTCCCGTGGGTAATCCCCTTTATTCACATGAAGAAGCTGCGAACTACATAACTTTCTCCCCAGGATGACACTATTTCCATATCTATATAGTTACTGGGAGTAAGTCATAGCCAGGGTAAATCTTCCATTATGCTATAAACTTTAGGGATCATTATATTTCTTGCTAAAAAGCAACCATTTTTGAGATTAAACAGCTGCAGTTTAATACTTTAGGAACATAATGTTCAACTTTATGATATGTAATAGAGGATACCATGTGCAACTGCTTATGAAAGGGGAACGTAAGTGAAAGTAGTATCTGAGCAATGATGGTATATACTGCAATTTCTAGATGCCCACATAAGATGACAAATAAAAAGACAAAACAGACTAAAAAATAATGTTGTCACATGAACAAAGGTGTATCTGTTGTTCTTGAACAGATTTAGGCCAATACTTTAAATCAGCCTTCCAATGGAAATTATGGCAGGAAAAAATACTCATATGGTTGCAGTTCTTTTTGTTTCTTTGATTCTGATGGAGGGGTTTTTTCACCTTAAAAAAGGGGTAACATGATTTGTTTGCTGAGGAAAGCTGAGCACTAATGGACCTAGATGTTCTTCTGAGTTACGTTTCAAAATCAGGGCTGCCACGGATAACCAGCCTTTTTAAAGATGTGCCATGTCATCCTTTAAGAAAGAAAAGCACGAAGGGCTTAAGTTTTACATTTCAGTGGCAAAAAACCTCTGAAGCTCCTACTTCAACAGCTCTGATCCATTAATGAGCCAGAGGAAAGGATTCGACCTGCTGAATCACTTCCTGCAGCATCTGGCACAACGACAACCGAGCATTAACTAGGTCTAATGCCAATTACTTTCTGAGAGCTGAAGAGATCAGAGTCCCAGGCAGCAGGCCCGCTGGTCTCTTGAGGAGAATATTTTTTGTAGAAGACACAGAGGCAGAACTCTCCCTAAAGGGAATATATTTTACAGTGATTTATGTAAGGAACCGTTGGCTTTTGAAACAATGAGACATTTATCACTCAAAACTCCTAATCACCAGCTAAAATAAAAGTCAGGCAAAGCTGCTCTTAATTACCCTCAGAGATCCTGAGATCCTGATTTCTCCAGTTCCCAGCAGAGATCCATTTTTCCTACAGCACACAATAGCTTTGCAATGTACTGCTTTCCCCATTCCTTCAAATCTACAAACATTTTTTCCTTCACAACAAAAATTGACAGTGAATTTGAAAAAAAAGGCTGTATGAGTATTAGTCACCCTGGGAAGAATAAAACAAGGCTTCAAGCTGGGAAAATGGAAAATAAGTGAGAATTTCAGTCACTGATTTTACATCCATGCTCTTTATTGCTCTCATAAACTACTTTAAAACTAATTAGTAATAAGGTGGAACTTTCTCTCAAATATTGCAGAACACTAAATTAATTATATAAATTCTGGAGTTACATCACTCCCGTAGAAAAGCCAAAACTCCAAGAGCAGAAGAAAGCAGGCTTGAAATAATTGTGTTAGATACCAGAACTACTTCTAACCTTGTCCAGACTGAAAACTGGAAGGAAGGTCATTTTGACAGGCACAACACAATTTCACACACAGGAATCTGGCCAGGACAGTGAGATTCACACACCTATTCTTGTGAAAACCATCACATGGATCTTTAATAATAAGCGGTCAGGGTTTCAGTTTTTCTCTTTCAGTGAAGTACTGAGCCCAATTTGCTGAACACAGCTTTGCTACAGAATCAGAAGAAAAAGTGCTATTTTGTGCTCCAATTCTATTTTACAGGTTTCCTATCTGGGAGTTGAACGCGCCCTGTTCATCTCGTCCTTCTAATGTCCCAGCTCAGGAAGCAATGCAAGGATGTGGGCTGTGCTCAAGCTGACAAAACCCTTGGGCTCTGAGAAGAAATATTGCAACAAATAGCTCATACTTTGCATTATAACAATATCTGGACTACAGAACCTAAACAAGGAAACTGTATAGTTTGTGGTGTTTTGATTAACATGAGAAAGCCCTGAAATTATTCCAATCAGAGACAAGCAGAAAATAAACTGTTCAGTCTTGTAGAGAAGGCCCAAATTAACAATAGAAGCCTCAAATGATAGCATACATACATGCATATATGTATATTTATATAATGTTAAGATATTTTATATTTTTATTTGTACATATTTATGCACAAGTATATTTATATGTATTTATATTTATACATATGTAATTATATACGCATATATATAATGTATGAAATATATATTTTGTTAGCTTTTAAATCATCTTTCTCTTCAGGAATCTTCTTTTTTCTGGACAGAAACCTTTGAGGGGTAAAACAAAAGTCTTCTCTGACTTAAGTGGGATGAAGTTTCAACCTGTGAAGTGACATACCTTTTTCTTGCCAATATGCTGAGAAGCAGCACATCACTGAGGGATGTGAATAGGAAAAAGGAAATGTCATCAAGATATACCATCAGAAAGCAGAGGTCTTCCACGACTCTCACTGAATTTCTAAGTAGGCAATCTCTTTGAAGGACCTTGCTCTCATTTTGACATGCACAATTTGGATACACACTGCTCTGTGTGAAACTCAGATCTCCAGCATATGGCCAAGCTGAAAGACTACATGTCCCTGCACTGACTCCTTTGCAGACATCAGGAGATCCCAGAAAACTATTGTGAAATATCGAAGTACAGCCTTGCGAATAACCACACTGGCATCACTGGCTATCCTGCTTGATTTATCTTGTGGCAGCCTAATGAATGGGGCCAATCTGCAACTGGTAAAGCTCTCCTGATACCAATGAATTTGGAGCAGGAATTAATTTGGTCCTGGAAGCTAGCTGCAATTTGCCATGTTTTCATGTGTAAGATATAGATGGAATAAAGTAGATAGTTATATGTCTTTGCATGGTTAAAATAAACTAAGGATGTTAAACAGGCAGAAAGAGCATATGGCATGAAGAAAAATATGAATCTATCCTAATTATTGTCTGCCAAAAAAATCAAGTTAATTAATAGTCAGAAAATGATGTAAAAGAGGCAGTGGACAATACCAATAAAAGGAAAAATTGAAAAAAGAAAATGAAAACCAATTATCATCTAATGCAGTTTTGCAGGAGAAGCCAATGGTCACCACATGAGTTTTAAGATCTCTTCCCAAAAACACTGTACTGAAATACACCTTAAAAAGCCCAGCCTCCTACACTGTCATTTCATTCCAAATTTACTTTCATTCCTGTAGCCTTGTGCTCAAAAAGACAAGCTCTGTTAGTAGCTGAGGCTGCTACATGAGAGCTAGCACTCATCAGTCTGCCTAACAGAAAATACTGGGAAGGAGACTGGGCCCTTTCCTTTGCGAAGCTCACAGTTTACAGCATACTTTTAGTGCTCAGTACAGCATCCTTCAATGCTGCCTGCAAAAATGCCCTTTATTTTCCATGAACCAGATTGTCTTTCTGTTGAGACAAAACCAGTGAAATTCACTGTTCCCTTCTTGGTATATGAGTTCCTCAAGCAGCACTGGCCGACTGCCAAAATCACTGGTCCTTCCAAGGTCTGGGTGAGCAGCAGAGGCCACAGCAGGAAACCCTGAGATGCTGCCAGCGCACCCGCGTAAGACAGGTGGTGAAAACGGGTGGGCTCCTTTCTGTTGGAAAGGACGCCATCAAGCCTTGGAGGAGTGAGAGCGACGTGGGCTATGCCCCTTGGAGCCGTCAGCCTGACGCTCTTTCGGGAACACCTTGTGGAAACCCCCTAGTCCAGAAAGGGGAAGTCTGGGGCTGGCTTTGATGGGCTGAGCGACACTGGCTCCCTTCTTCCTTCAGAGATACCCTGCACAGGAGTGTGTGCTCCATCTGCCATCCTGGATCACACCTTCCCCTGCTACCAGTGACCCTCGTGGGCTCTGGAAATCAAACAGCAATGAGCCCCACTGCACGACTGCAAGTGCAGAATTCAAAACCCACTGGAAATGCATAGTGAGGCATTTTTTTCAGTTGTATATGACACCTGATGCTTCCATTATTTTCTTTTAAGAAAAAAAACAAACCATAAAATAGGAAATTGGATTAGAATTATTACTTTGTCTGTCTGCAAGATTAAAGCAGTCAAAGAAAAGGAAGTTCAGGCTGCTTACGAACCTGTCTGCTACACATAGATGTTCTTGCACATATGCCTTATGAAAGACTTGCATTACCCAACCCCATGATATTTTTCCCATGGGACCCTTCATGGTTGTCCTCATCAGGACTTAAGCACACAAGGGAAGGCTGAAGAAAGTATAGATGATGCAAAATCTGGTTACTCCTAAGTTTCAAGCACCTCACTCAGTAACATATGAGGCTACTGTAACATGCTTTGAATGTAAGTACAGTGGATGGCATTCCTCATTGACAGAATAATATAAGTACACAAAATCATAACCATTCCTCATCTGCAAGCCAACTAAAACTGTCCATAGATTCTAAGGTGCCATTTAGCAAAAAAAAAATCTGGAAATTGGTTTTGCCCCATCCAAATAATTTTTTGTCTGTTTTTTCTTTAATCTGTCTTCCAGATGAAGAAATCATTTTATATTCTACAAATTGTTTTCAGGCACATGGAAACAGTTCTGGAGCAACAGCAGAGCCAGAAATATGGCAGGAATCTCACAGAAATCTGTGGTGCTTCACATAATGACAGAGCAAACAAAATCACACTTCCCCCCCAGGATCAATGCACCTGGAGGTAGTCAGAGACAGACTACTACAAATATGGTCCCCATCACAAAAACCTTCAGCTGTACTGGCAGAAACACATGGTGACTACTATCTGCTTTCCAGGTTTAGTACTGCTTCAATATATTAGCAATCAAAGAACATTGTTATAGCATTTGAAACAGAATATACCTCACCAGGTAACAGGAGTGCTTACACTGAAATGTCAGTCAATACTTTTTATGCCTTTTACTAGATTTTTGGAACTCCTGGTTCAAAGGGTTTAGGATGATCATCTGGAAAGGAGGTTCATCCATCACTTCTTTCAGTATGTTAAACCTCTCCAGTCAGTGTTCAGGAAGGGTCACCCAGGGGAAACCCACAGCTGTCCCTTTCTTCTTGCCCAGACCTTGTGAATTTTCACTCACAAGCGTTCTCAACACATATTCCCTACTGTTCTCACACAGGGATTCATCCTACACACAAGGAGGACCTACTGAAAACAAAAAAAAMCCCACCCAACCTTCYCCACAAGAAGAACTTCCGGGGGAAAAAAACACACACACAGAGAAGAATCAGAAGAAAAAAAGAATAAGATGTTACTTACTGGTTAACACAGTGATTGATCTTGCTGACTTGGAAACCATATTTGAGTTCACTACCAACAGAGTTACTATGTAATATAGGCCATGGTATTTGGCATTAAAAACCACAGGGGCAGGTAAAGTGCTATTGAATTCTTCAAACTGGAAAAAGTAGTTCTTGGATTCTCCAGCTATCTTCACAACATATACAGAGGATGAGCTCACCACATCAGATGCTTCCAGGGAGACAATGATACAATTGTCTTCTCGGACAGTAACCTGGAAAGGTTCTGCATTCTACAAGACAAGAATAAAGACTTTGCTGAAGTAAAATCCATTATTTCACTTTTACTCATTTCCCTTGGTATTCATAGGATACTCATGTTATATTTRTGATAAAGTTATGTTTAATATTCTGCAAGACAGTTAACACCAAACCCTAGAAATTTTTTCAGAATACAATTCACAATCAGCCAAAGTCCACAGGCATCTGATTATCAGGCCAGTCTCTCTGCAGTGGAGGCTGGTTCCTGCCATGTGCTTTCCGATGCTCTGGCTACTCCATGCCTTACGTCCTGAGGAACAAAGCCTCCGCCATTCTTTCCTGAGAGAAGGTGGAGTAGAGCAGAAGAAGGATGAGATTAAAAAGGGTATCAGGGGCAAGAGGATTTCCAATAAAGCCACAAAGAGTAAGTCAGTTAAATCCCAAAAAAGAGATGATTAAATCAAGACTCTTTTATCTTGCAGAAACAGGATCATATATTCTTCAATGCAATATATTCTGAAAGCCTGCAACTGAAGAATAATTTTTGGCACTAAGCTTTTCCAAATATGTCTGTKCCAGCAAGTACCAGGTGATAAGCCACTCTCAGTGCTATGTTCATGGCTTTGGTTGGCACTTTTTATTTCCTAAGCTACATTTCATTTTCAATATTTCTTTTGTTAGTAGTAGAGAGAAAGGAGCAATTTAACCTTGTTTTCATATATCATGAGCATGTTAAGTCATTGCCAGCTGAAAACACTTTTCTTTTTATTAATTGCAAACCAGCTGTCAGCAAGAAGCACTTGTTCTCTACAGGAATTTCAAAACAGATTCATGGTAATTAACGAGGAGGAAAAGTTCAAGATTTAATCAAGAGTTGCCTTTTTGTTTATTAGGCCATGCTGCTGCTTAGAATTTTTTTACCCCCGGTGAAAACTGTAGTATCTGGTATTTCAATTCCCAACTCCATGGTATCTTTTTCTCCTTCATATTTCACAGGCTGAGCGCTCTATTGGGAGGGCAGGGTGGGCAACCATGGCTAGTTTGCAACTTATTCAGTCAAGTTGTTCCTGTACCAAAGAGCTAGACACCTCCTTCAGAGAGTAATTCTAGCAGCTTGGCTACCTCCTGTCTTCTTGTAGTTTTGTTTAATGGGGATTCTTCCATGAGAATAATCTTTTATGGATTTATGCTGCAGGAGCCAGGCTCCCTATTTGGAGTTCACACATGTGGTGTTGCCAACTCCTGTCATTCAAAAAAACCAAAAAAAACCCAAGAACAAATAATTGGTTCTAGGACTGTAAGATTTTAAATAACAGTAGTTTGACTTTACATATATTTATGCTTTTATCATTGGGCTTTGAGATTTCACAGTGTACCTAAGGTCATATCACCATATAGGCAAAACTATCAGCTTGAGAAGAAAGGACCTAAGAAAACGCACTCATCTGATCCAACATGAGAACAAGGTAACAATTGTATAACAAGTCCAGCCCAAATAGGATAACCAGTCTAGACAGCTTCAAGCCTGAGATTAAAAATAGAGGCAATGCAACTTCAGCTGCTGATTTGAGGTTTGCTTTGATTAGTCTTTTAAAAAACGACTTTTAAGTTGCTGAAATGATATAAGCCAATGTTATCAATGGATGAATACTTTGGTGTGGAATTCTGGGTAATTTTTCACAGATGGCAGAGCGATTGCTCCAAAAGGTTTACAATGTAAGACTACAATTATGCAAAAGCTTCCATGTGTTTTCCTTAGCCTCAGCTGAATTCAACAGGCTTACCCTTGAGTAGATCAAAATACCACATTTCAAGCGTTTGTATTTTGCCTTAAATCCTGATTCAGCATTTGGATCCACACAGATTCAAACCTTTAACTGGGGATTATGTTTAGATCTGGTCAAAACCAAGTAGAGGTTCTCTTGCCCTTCTTCCTCCCCATTCTCCCCACACTAAGAAAATGTGGAATGATTCCTACTTCAGCTCTCCTGACATGGCAAGACAGGAGAAGGAAGGCACCCACAGACTGGCTTTCCAGAAGCATGTGCACTATTGTATCACAGAAAGCATGGTTGTCTTCCAAGGCCAAGCAAGGAAAGACAGACCCGATTCAGCAAGGTTATTTCTACATATTAAGCTTAAAGTGCATGTATAATCCCATAGAAGTCAGTGGGTTTTGACCTTCCATAGACTTGCGTTTGAATGCTTCACTAGAGAAAAGAGAAYGATGTTATCTCTAAAATTACTCTAGCCTTCCCTCAGCTTTGCCACTGAATTGCATGGTACTAACTCAACGTGCCTACCTTGCTATGAAGAGACAGACAAAAGAGCCCAATAAATTTATACGTGCCAACAAACAGTTCAAAGCAAGTTCCTTGTGTTTGGTGGTATTATAAATCATTTGTGATGTTAATCAAGTACAGCTGGAAATTAAGCATATAATTGCAGAGCTATAGACATTCCTAGGATATAATTAGACGCTTTCAGACTGCTCATATGGGGTGTGATTTTATTCTTTGATTCTTCCACGGGTATTGTATTAACCATGTTGAAGACTGTACTTTTATTCTTCCCCTCGCAATGTTTTCTTGAATTCACAGCAAGTACCATTCAGTGAATGATCCACTAACCTTCTTCAATAGTTCTCACACAATTAGCATAACATGCCTCTGCTAGCTGAATACATAGAAACCTCACAGATATATGCTATTGTTACCTATGACCACACCTGACTGGGGAAAATAACTTTTTTTGAGTCCTTTATCTCCTAAGCATGTGGGGATTGTGAAATGATAGCACCCCTCCTTCGTGTGCCTGTGTCCAGATGCTTTTGAACCACTGCTGCCATGATGCACAGGCATTTTTTGAGTGACATCTCTTCAGTAGCGGTGTGGCTCATCCATCCCACGCCTGCACCCACCTGCATAATGCAGCCCTCCCTTGAGTGGTACCTATTCTTTTCAGTGATTATGTGGCCCTCTTCACACACCTGTATGTGCCCAGGCATTTAAACTGCTGCATGCACAGGACACATGGTTTGTGGGAGGCATCTGTTGTTTATTATCCATTGGCTCCTGAAATAATTTTTATCCTTTCATTTCAGCTCTAAGGTTTGGTTTATAGAATGAAGTGGCATATAAGGGATGACTGAAAAGGCTTGGCAATTAACGTGTCATAAGATGACATCACTTATCTCCTTTGGGTATGGATTTCACTTTGGCAGTGTTTTAAAAGAACAGACCATTCTGGGCATCCTGTTCTTCATGTTGTATGAGGTGAGGGTTACCAGCCAGGACTGGGATTTTGGGAAGAAGGCTAGGGACAAACCTGAGTATTTTTTTTAAGCACCGCTGGAAGTGACAAACATGCCCCACTTAACTAGATTGTAAAGCCAGTATGTCTTAGGACTGACAGCATCAGTATGGTAAATACACATTTCATTACTTCTGGTCAGCTACCTCCAGGATTTAATTTGCTGGTGTCACAGCTTGAGCGGCTGTTTCATGCCTGTGGGGAAATTTGGCAGGGCTTGTGCATTCAGAACCGAATGATTAGCTCCAACTTCCTTCCTAGTTTATTATTACAAGCTCGTGCCACGCTAAAGCACTTAGGACAAAAAAAAAAGCAGGGGGGAAGTAAATCCCACAAAGTGATGCCTGTTCACAGTCATTTCCAGCGCAGGGATGAGTCATGCTAGTGGAATTTCCAGTCAATAACCAGGTCCCAATTAAAATAAAAAGGAGGGGGAGGCAAGGAGATATACCACATGTCAAATAAACAATATTCAAAAAGTAATAGGAAAATAAATGGTGTGCAGCAGAACTCAGAGTTCTCTTCAGAAGCCTATATCCTCAGTTTATTCCCTTAAAACAGTATGAGTTTTACACATAAGGAAGAGATCAAAGTTGCAAACCAGCTACTAATTTTATGTACTTTAGCTTTTGAATGTCTCACTCTGAAACACATTGGGCCAGGACCCAGTTATCAAAAGTGCACATAGCTACATGTTCTGCTGACTTTAGGAGGAGCTGTGGGTGCTCATCAGCTCTGTAAAATTAAAGTACTGGTAACTGCATCACGTTATCTAATGCTCGACAAGTGGAACTAAGACCCTGAACACATCTGACTTCTGTCAGCTCTTATAGAGTAAACCCTGAAGTATTGCAGAGTTTTCAAAGTGGGCATCTGAAATCCCAAAGCAGGAGTAAATTTTAAAGCTGTGAGGACCTACATCTTAGGGCAAAAGTACCATTATGATCACCTACTGTATAATGGTGGTCAAAAATAATATCAGTGTAAGTATTACAAGACAATACTGAACACTATATCCARACCTCTTGGATGAAATACTGGCTATTTTTGTGACTGATTCTACTATACGCAGATATATTTTGTTCCAGTGGCCAATAATGCTAATTTCATTCTAAATGACACGATGACTCATTCTCACCAAGATTCATCTTACTTAATTTTAGGTACTTAAATGGAATGACTGAGAGCCAGGATGACCTTTTCAGACAGAGTACCTGTGGATTCATCCGAGATCTGAATTACTTTTGAAAATGCACTGAACAGCCAAGGGGTCCGTGCTCCTGGCTTGGTAAAATTTCTGCAGTCCTCTGTCACCAGGTGCAGTGAGTCCAGGCCTTATACCAAATATAGGACTGGGATCCAGATTTCAGGATCTTGGCCTCTGCTATAGTCTTGCAGTGGTACCTCCACAGAAAGCACATAAGAAATTTCATAAAATAAATAACTTTGCAAAACATACATAAAAGTCACTTCACAGTATTTTTGCACCAGCTTCCTAATGTATGTTTTTCCTCTGATGGTGACAAATGATACTGAAGAACAATTACAATAAAAATGGTAAACATTAATTTTATTCAGAAATTGGAATATTATCTCCAATAATTCTACTATTCACTTGTTGGAAAATTATTGTTTCATGTGAGTCACTGTGCAGGGAACAGAGACAAATTCTGGCCTATTTAAACTGTTTTAGTAATTTATTTTATAAAATTCTCTCTCTCTGTGCGGGCTAGAGACTTCACAGTTTTGGGATCATCCCAGTCACTTTCCAATCCTTTATAGCTAGAAAAAAGAGGGGTCCCTAAAACTCCCTTGTGTTGCAATCCAGAACAGGCAACAGACTCTGGTTTCACACAATTTAGCTGAGTTTTGGAGTATGAATTAATACTTGAATCTTTACTTTAGATGACCCTTCAGGTTCCCACCTTGCTTCCATCATTACTGCATCATCTGGCTCAGCCCAATACCACATCTTTCTTATTTTCACAGCTCCCTGCTCATATTCTTCACAGAGTATTTTCTGCTAAATGTTGCAGCATCAAACCTTACACTGTTTATGTTCCACATCCAGTCTCTTTACTCTTGTTTCAAAGGCTCTCAACAAAAAACATTTCATACAACTGAAACTGATATGGTTTCCAAAAGATACGAGCAGTCTCAGAAAAAGCAGTTCTCATAGCCATGACCTAAGAAAGATCCTCTCTGAGCACAGATAAGGACTGGGTGAAATTGCACCACACCGAGGCTTCTTTGGAATTGTTAGATATCGTTATTAGATCCTATAGTTTTAACAAAAAATGCAAAGTCATCCTTACAGAATTTAGGGAAGAAAGTATGTCCACATGTTCCAGTGAATTCTGGAGCAGGCACAGACTTGAGAAGTGTTGACCGCAAGAGGGAAGGATTGTTTGAAGTGGTCTTCCAGAGTGTGAACAAAAATGTTACAGATTTGTAACAAATGTAAAGACTTCTTGAAAATAAGTATATTTATTCCTGGGACTTTTGTTTTTATCTACACTTCTCCACAGGTTGTGCAGAGAACCTCCCTTAATAAACACTCTTTGGAAGAAATACTCCATAGGAGAAATGGAAACCCTTATCTTCAAGGTTTTCCATGCAAAAAGAATATTTTAAGAAGTGAAAAGATAGCAAAAGCAGCAGTTCTCAATAATTTATGATGCTTGATTGAGGTTAACACACCATTTCTTGCATTCTGCTCTATGAATAGTGTCCTCAGTACTGTTGCTATTCTCAGTCTTAAAAAGCCAGTAGTAACAATCTGCTAGTCATATTTTATAAATGAGCCTCAACATTTCTTTGCTCTGGGAGACAGTTTTAAAGGGACAGGGTTTTTTTTCCCCCTCTCTGTGCACCGATTCAAAATATGAGGGTGTTTTTTAAGCAAATGTCAATACAGTATGTACAGTCCATCACATTTTGCTACCATTCTAAAGTTAATAATCTACTTTAGAGCCACTGGAAGGAAATCTTTCTTGACACTATCAACTGCTATTATGATACCATTAAGTAAGTGCCAGAATGCTAAATATGTGAAAAAGAAATGTTTGCATTCAGTAAGGCTAGTATCTTTTATGTATTGCCTTGTTAGCATATCCAATATTTAATAAATTATTGCTAAATATATACTTCTATCCCATCTTTCTAGTGCAAACTGGAGAGGGCAAAACCCAAGGACAGTGATCCAGAGACCTTGATGTTGACAAAGTCTAAAACTAGGTTAGAACTTCACGGGTGGCATTTCTCCCTATTATGGATCCTAACTGCACAAATACACACCCCAAATACGACAGGAATTCACTCTCAGGCAGGTATAGTTTGGTTTCTCTCCACTCTAGATTTTTAGCTTCTCTCTAGTACTAAATTATGTCAAAAAGGATAATTCTTCTGGAGGAAAATATGAATTCGGTCCCTTTCCCCAACCACTAACACTTTCGTCTATCCACTCAGACCTTTCTGGAGCCTCTGCAATTAAAGTTTAGCCATCCCTTGTGAATGTACCCAAACACATACACACACCAGATGAACCATGTGCTTTAATTAAAATGCATCTTTCCTCTTGAGCCTGTATGTGAATGACAGAAAACAAAAAACGGCACAGGAGACATATTACATTGCCTCATCAATTCCCTTAGCCCTGTCAAACTGGCCCTTGTAGTGACCTTCTCCAATCGATACTTGTTCTCTGTCTTTGGGAGAACAGTTAAAGCAAATTTCTACCTGAACAAATGTAATATGATCAGAGTTGTACATAGGCCAGGTGGGAAGACAAGTTCATGTTAGGTGCCTCGCTCCTCTGTTAAATTCCAAAAAGAAGAAGTTAGGGGGAAAAGAAAAGAAAGATTACTTTCTAAGAAAAGGAGTTAATTGAACAGTGTGCTCCACATATACATTATCCTAAGAATGTACATACTCTCCATCAACTGAGAGTAAGTGCTTTCACAGCACAGCAACTACAGGTCAAAACACATCCAACTATACTTCAGTTCCCTCTCCATCATAGAGGAAAGAAGATGGAACAGATCACCCCAGGAAAATGCTGAAGGGGAAGGCAGAGTGAGTGAGAAATTAATGTAGATTTTGAAGAACTTGGATTATTAGAAAGAAATCTCTCTTTCCATGGTGTCAAACGATCTTTKAGGTGTCTTACATTTCAAAGTGCCCTATGGGATATGAGAAGGAATACTGGAGGAGACATGTTTTCTGAAAGATGAAGGACAAATTCATTCATGCTGTTTAGTGCTTCAGCTCCAAAGTTGTGGATTCACCTGTGCAAACGACAGAAGTCTGTAATATAAGCTTCTGATGCTGAAACAGCTTCTGAACAGCTACTGATGCTGAAAAGTGACATTAGAAGGTCACACAGGAAGTTCCTGATATTCAACAGAACGTGAAGACTGATGTTGCACCATGAGAAAACTGTGACCATGGAGTGCTCCATCACCGCTGTGCAGCTGAGAGGAACTGGACTGGACTGATGTCAGCTGAACTTTGTCTTACATGCTCTGGCAGAGAGTATGACGGAGGGGTAGAGACTGAGCCTTATGGGTACTACAAAAGCGAAAATGCCTTTATTTTGAATTGATAGGGTATGTATATACCTCTTGTACTTTCACAAGTGAACTAGTTCTTAAAGACAGAATGCAATGTTTTGCTATTTGCATTATCTACAAAGAGCACAGCTAGGAGGAAGTYAGAGTTTTCGTTTATCTGAGAAACTGGAGACCAAGGTGGTTATCCAATTAATTTGAAATCACAAAGCAACTTAGTGGGAAATGGTGGAAGAGAACAAGACCTTCTGTTCCCCCCCCGTGTTAATCTATAATAAGAGAACAGACTAGACACCAATGAATAAACTTATAGATAGGGGYTATTCCAGGAGCCTAACTCCTTGTTCCATAACTCCAAGTGATTTTAATGGGAACTAGGCACCAAAGTGCTCTTAAGTATTTTCAAAAACCTCTATTTTTTCAAATGAATTCTGAGACTACTAGAGAGGTTTGGAAATTTGAAATAAGGAGCCATTAATAGAAAAAAATAATAATTTTCTGTTTCAAATCAGTTTTTCCGACATGAAGAATTCAGAAGCAGGTGTGGGGTACGTTTTGTCCCCATCTAAGCTGCTGACTTCAGTTTGGTCTGGAGTTCACCTTAAACAAGTGGTCTGCCTTATTG
Source organism: Phoebastria nigripes (assembly GCA_035582835.1). Classification (NCBI taxonomy): domain Eukaryota; kingdom Metazoa; phylum Chordata; class Aves; order Procellariiformes; family Diomedeidae; genus Phoebastria; species Phoebastria nigripes. The sequence goes on from JAYKAV010000655.1 coordinate 1,110,676, forward strand.
CCACTCATTTTTCTATCACTCCCTGCCCCTCAACCTCCCCAGAAAAAAAGCCCCAAACACCCACCACCTTTTCTTCAAAGGTCACAGGAGCCACGGCATGTCAGGGAAAAAAAGTCGAAATCCAGATCACCAGTCTTCCTATTCTGTGCTCTAAAATACTCACTACCTTTCTGCCCATAACCATAGTGTGGCTACGGCTATCCCCTGAAAGATTGCTTAGTCAGGTTCAAGTGCAGGTTTATTTTGTTTTCAGATCCAAGTGGAACCTGATATTCTGCCCTTTGATTACCCTGTTGCGCTCGTGTTCTCTAAATTGGCAAGAGCTGACCAGATAACCTGCTGAGATTTTCTCATGTTATTTATACCTAGTTCCTGTGGTTGAACGTCTTTTTTTTTTCTTGCTAAAGTATTTGCAGGTTTTTGGGGGGTTGGTTGTTTTGCTTGGTGGGGTTTTTTTTTGCTTTTTCTCAGTCTTTCTCAAAGAGAGGCAAGCAGCCAGTGCCATTTCCCCGATACTAGCAAGAGATGAGCTCTGTAATTCTCTGTACAGCACAGGGTCAATTGCAAATCCACACAGAACATTTCAGTTGTTGCTACAGCCTGATTTTCAATTCATTTCTAGTGTGGCTTTAGGCTCAGCTCAGCCATTTGTACTGATTCGATAAATTCCTACCCACAGAAGAGTTATCCATCACACTACTGCTGGCAACATGCTGCTCAGTAGTCATGAACACTACCAAACTCTCTAATGCTGCAAAAATTCATAGCTTGTCACTGCCACCTTCCCCTGCAGGGATAACTCCAGCGGGATTTATTTGGTCATAGTGTATCAAATGTTTAGTTTTTAGTACAGCTGCCGCAGGTTGACTTGAAGGAAGTGAATGAGAGGAGCGAATACAAAGAACTCAGGAAATGGAGTCAGGATCCTCAGCTGTGGGGTAAAGTCCTTTCAGATGTAACTTGTGCCACCCCACCTGCCCAGAGGAAGAGACCGGCCAGGGGAGAATGACTGCTGTTACCTATCGGAGGGATGACAGTAGGTTACTGAGTGTTATATGGCTTTTGTGAAAGATATAATTCTGCTACAATGTCCTCTCCTAGCAGCTTAATGGCTTCAACTTGGAAAGCAGAATCTTCTGCAACTGTGTTTACCAGATCAGGAAAATAATAATTCCTTCTAATTCTGCTCTGATACACAGCCACCACATTTATCCTTCATTGGGATCCACTTTTGTGCTATCACAAGAACTTGCTTAAATATTCTGCACACCTCTGTGTGTATAACTAAAATACCGGATATCCTGTTACCTTCAAAGCGAGGAGGCATTAATGACATGTTGGTCAGAAGTTTTATGCTGAGACTTCTATACTTGGTGTGGAATTCATCTGGCTTTGTTTTATCAAACTAAAAATTGGGCATACAGTCAAATCTCATCATCTAGGCTCCTTCTGTACTCTGTAGGGAGAGATGGATCTGAAGAATTTGATTTATCCACTTAARATTAAACAAACTGCCTCCTGCACATGCTTTTCTCTCTCTGTGCACCTTCCTTTTAAACATCAAGAGACAGATGAGACCAGAAGCATCAGCTGTGTATTGTATGATGGCAGCTGCAACTCAGACTTGCATTGCCATTTTTACATATTATGGCTCCTAATCTTTTTTGTCTAAATTGATACTATAAGGTTTAAATTTTGTTTAGCTAGTCTCTTTTTCAGCAGTATAAAAGTATGTGATGGCCATGACTGAGCAAGGAATATAACTTTAAGCATACAAAAGGTCCTACTCAGCAAAAGATGTAAGCACGTTCATAAATCCTCTGCCTATATGTCAAAGGCTGGCCCTGTGTACAAGAATCAATCAGGAGATCAAGGTCTCTCTTCCTGAGTCGCCACAGAGCAATAAACCACTGAAACTTCCTTCTAATTTGTTTTGTGTCTTTTATGAAGTGAGGTTGCTAAAAAGTCATTCAAAGGATAATAAAAGTCTTGGTTCATTAGGTGATGCTGAGAACCCTGTTCTGCAGGTTTGGTATTCTCTTCATACAAATTATTATTCCTTGCTGCTGTCACGTGGTTTTTACACTTGGCAGTTATTCAGTGGCCAACAGGGATGCAGACAAACCTTTATAAAAATACATTCATCAGGCTAGTATTTTAGGCTGAGGTAGCTCAGCAGTAATAGTACGGAGAGCATACAGATTAAATTTCTAGCTGGTTTGGCAGTTACAAACCCTTTGAATGCAGAATGTATAGAATTAAACTTCAGCCATCAGCTTTCTTTTATGTATTTCTCTTTTAATACCTGACAGAGCTTTTCCCCAGGCATGACAATGGCTAGCCATGCAAGAGAAGGCTTAATACGCTGAGAGATGAAAGTCAGCTGAGAAAGGGGTGTGTGGAAATCGTCAATGGGAATTCTGTTCCCCAAAGTAGAATTGACTGTAAAACAAAAATACGTAATTTTAGAACAGTTTCCTCATTTTAACTCAGGATCCTAATCCTTTATTGTCTCTTCTGAAAAGGATGATTTTAAAAACAGCATGACCTTAAATGAGTCAACATGACCTTTCCCAGACATACCCCACAGTAAATATTTACTGAGCTTTATTTCATAGGCATTAACTCATTGGTAATATAAAAAGCTTTCAGGTCACTAGACAATGCCATATATAATATTATCATTGTGACATATAAAAATAAGCACAGTTTAAAAGTGATAATGATTTTCTTTCCTAGTTAACTTCTAGATATGTGTTCACCATGTATTGGTTTATGTTGTTGTTTGCTTCTTCCATTTTATGAAGTATTTTTGCCACCAGTGAAAGGGAAGGATGGAGATGATGACACGGATTTTTTTGCCTTTTCTTTAATTCACAGCAAGTGGTGCTTCCATACATAAGCGCTGGTCATTTTGCATTACACTAATCCAGGCAAAAAATATTTTAGTCTAGTTGGCTGGCTGCCATTTGCCAGTCTCAGTATGTTTCTCGTTTCTCAATAACTGCAATGCAAATATACAAATCTCTCTTATCTCATCAATTCCTGCACTCAAAATTCAAGCAATAAATATATTGCCTAAGCTCTTGCCCAACTCTTTGACTGAACCAAAACATTCTTCATGATCCTCCTGTGAGCACACCTGCCTGTACTTCAGAATACCAAAATCCAGGTTCTTCTTTTTCCACGTATGTGACCATGAAAAGTCACTAAGATCAGTTTTGTAAATGTATATAGGTGTCTTACAACACAGATAAGTACCTACAAGATCTTTAAAAAACTCGGAGCTGAGCACCAAGATTTTTTTTTTAAAAGTCAGGTGTGCACCTTTAAATCTCTCCACTTGCAGAGCACTGTCGATTATGCACACATACATATACAACCTACCCATCAGAAAGATGCAAGAACAGGCACACTGGCAGTGCTGAGCCCCCATGGCAATGGGAGCTGTTTGGTAACCAAGCCAAATGAGTGGCTTCTGTTAGTTATTTATAGCTTTTTAAAATTTTAAATACATTCTTGACTTATTCTCCACCAGTTCCTTACTGATATCTTTCAGTTTTTCCTCCACTTCCACTCCAGTGTGCCCATACAGCAATGAAACCCCTTCACTATCAACATCAGACTACATTTTTGTTTCTCAGCTCAGGTTTATTCCTGATGTAATTTTTGCCACCTAACTCAGGTGCCAGGAGAGTCAATGGACAGAAGTATGCTCCTGACCAAGCTGTTTCCTATCAGCCTTTAGAAATTTAAAGCAGCAGAGAAGGGAGAAGGTTTGGTGTTTGGTTGGGGGCTTTTTGGTGGCTAAATGACAGTAGGTTATACTAAGTATTGCAGCTCCAGGCATGTTCTTGTGATGATTTCTCAAGTGATACCAAGAGCGCTGGGAGCACACAGAAGAAAGTTATGGCTCAGTGTTGTCATTGTGTTTTCTTCAGAGGAGAAACTCATCACCCAACAGCACTGTGAGCTCCCTACGTCTCACAGCACCAAAAGTCATTTGCAAGCAACAGCTTCTCCACAGCTTAATGAAACACCAGCAGTAACAGACTGGGTGCATACTCTGAGTTAGCTTCAAGCACCATCATTGGTTTAAATTACCCCAAAGATTTGGATCATAAACACAATCAGTTACCACAGCAAAGATGTATTTATCTATGGTAACCAAATTGGCCATGCTCTGCTTATCCCTGCTGTTGCAAATACATCTCTCAGTATGTGTGTGAAAGAGTGAACATTCATACTTGCATTAAGTATGTGCATGTTTATGAATAAACTATAATCCATTTGACGGTATTCTTCTTTCTCATCTTACTAGCCCTATAAGCTCTTCATTCAGTTCTCACACTTTGCATACCAAAAAGACAGCACGAGAAGAACATCAATGTCCTTATAAAGATGCACACAAGTGCAGAAAGTCTGCATAAATAGGAAAGACTAGACCCAAACACTAGAGACCATGCTCCAAAGAGCAGGAATGTCTTAGTGTCGGCCACAGTAAAAACGGAAGCTGGAGAAATATTGGGTTTTTTTTTTCTCTTTGTCTCTACTTGAAAGGGGGAAAAAAGACATGCATGAGTGATGGTAATGGAAGACCTATTTGTGTCCAATTCACTGAAAAAACAGTACAAGGACATATCATCCTTGTGAAATAATTTGTCCTGCATTCCTTGAGCCAGATCAAAGTCCCATTATGTACAAAGTAACATGTGCAGATGAATACAGATTTGGGAGATCTATTATTCTCTCAAAACACACTGCCTCGGTGTAACTTGTCTTCACCTCTGTCATAAAAACAGGCTTCTTTCAGAGTGCTTCATACTGTCATAATGTGTGACTTTTTCGACTAACCTAGAATAGATTTGAAAGCGCACAGCAGYGACGAAGAGTTATTCACGATTAGGGCTCTTGCTGTGAAACAAAACTGACACGTGCTCCTGAAACATATAGCAATTAGCAAGTGTGAAATCAAAAAATCACACCACACCAATTGTTACCAAGGCACGCAGAAGCAAAAATAAAATGAAAGAGCTACATCTTTACAGTCCTGGACAGCTTTGCAATTCAGAGTGACCTTTATGAGCACATAACATTTTCATTCCCTAAGATGAGGCTCTGTGCCTCACACTGACACATCTGAGCTCCTCAAAATTTTCCTTTTCACACCACTATGAGATACAAGGTGCTATTATCCCAGACTCTCTCCCCATTACTAGTTCCCTAATCTGACAAGAAGTTTGTGGAGGAACAGAAGATTTTGAGATCTAAAGAAAGATTCAAGAGCATATCTGTTTCACTTAATAATCAAAGTTTTCTCCTTTTGCAGCTCTGAGAAATAAAATGAGATCCAGTATTATGCCTGGTGCATTAGAGCCTGTTCAGCCCATGAGCCGTTGTGTTACCTTAAGTTTTAAGGGCTAACAGAGCAAATTCTTCTTCCATATCAAATTAAATAATAACAAAAGAAAAAATTGTACTTCCTACAATAATAAGGCCCCATTCTTGGTTGAAATCTCCTGCTACAATCACATCACAAATAATTCCAAATGACACAAAAACAAGTCTCTGCCAGCAAAAAGCAGTCTGCATCTACACATGGTAAGACAGAAGTTGGAAAGTAAAGACCATGCTGTTTTATTAAGCTGTCCTAGAAAAGCCAGTAGCTATCATTCAGACGCAGGTCAGAAAAAAAACTGTTGTCCAATCTGGCATGAATGTAGCTTGAAATCAAAGGCATACAATTCTCATCATCACCTGCTACAGCACAGTTTGATAACTGTAGATGTGAGGATGGAAACAAAGCCACCTTTTCGATTCAAACGTGAATCCAACCTGTTCCCCTTGGGTCCCAGTCTGCCAGGTTAATGGCAAGATCATCCTTCCTTATTTCACCCCAGGGAAGCTGTGATCCCGACACGTGGTCTCAGAAGTGTGCCATCCCTTGCTGTGGCTAACCCCAACATTACTCTGATTTGCCCTCATGGCTAGGCGAAGTACTGGCAGTGTATTTTGCACTAGGTGAAAAGCACTCTGTTTGAGGTTTTTAAAGGTATTTACACATCCAGTATATAAATTTTTGCTTTTGAAAATCCCACTGGCACCAATTTATACCTTCACAGACCTAAAAATCTGGCCTTTATGACTTCCATACCATGGGCCAAAGCATGATTCCTGCAGTACTAGGCTAACTCACTGATGTTAGCAGTTGATTTATATTTGTTAAGAGAACTCAAGTATTTTCTTTGAAGCTGAAAAACTTGCCCGTTATTTTATTCAAACTTATGCTTTGAAAAAATTATTAAGAACATATTTGATATCAACATCTTACATGGTGGGTTTTGTTTTGTTTCATTTTAAGTATTTCATGTTAGCTATTCCAAGAAATTCCAGCATGCTTTTGCAAAAGCAGCTCAGAATGAGGATCTAGGGAGAAAGACCAAGAGCACAGATAGAATAACGATTATAATTCAAACAAAACTCCTCAAAGGGCAGAAGAAGTTACAACTGTGATAACTAATTGTTTCTACATACACAAAAAATGATAAGAAGGATTTTGCCCTGGTAAGACAGAATTTTTTTAAGAGGGATTTAATTAAATACCTCTCAGATCTTTTCTTATCTTTTTTTTTTTTTTTTTTTTTTTNTTTTTTTTTTTTTTTTTTTTTCTTTGAGATTTTAACTGTCAGGCAGCATATCCAAAAGAAAAATGATCCCATCCAGGAAGTAATTATCTGCATTAAGTGTGCTGTTTGACTTCTTTCCTGCTACAGTGATCTCTGGCAGAAGGAGGAAGCAAGGAAGTTGGGGGAGGAGGAAAAAAAATTGACTCAGTAATTTGAGAAGTTAAAGGCATTTCTCTGTGTCTCAATCAACAGAAGGAGGGCTTGTTCTGCTGTGGGAGCAGCACAAGTTTCATAAAAGCAAGGACTATTTTAGTGACTGTGTGTCATGTTGGAAACTGGAGAAACATAAGAGGCTTGACACAGCATTATTTGCTCTGAATAATAACCCCCTAGAGCCACTGCTGGTCAGAAGTGTTATTACACGTTGGGTGATCAAATTCGGGGGCTCCATCCACAGAGCGCAGTCAGCTCTGGGTATGGGCAGGTGTTGAAGCTCTCGTTATCTCAGCTTTGCTTTTCCCCGCTCTGGCTGGCTGCCCTGGGCTGCCACACAAGGACAGATGCAGAGCACAAGTCGTTCAGGCACTTCCCTTCTCCGCTGGCTCCAGTTCAAGACTACACCTATTCACCACAGAAATTTGTTTGTAAGTTTTCAAGGTGGAAGTATTGCTCATATTCTTAGAGCCCTCTTTATAAATGTTTTATTACCCCTGACTTCGGTTTATCCCAGCTCCTGTTATCCTAGATAATTGAGAGTTGAATTGAACACTTAATATTTAAAATATGTTTCCTGTGTGTTTTGATGATGTCAGCTTACTTATTGAATCCCTTCACTGGTTATCCCGCACAGACTAATCTTTTGTCCTTTTCCCCAAAGACTTTTGCAACCATTATTTGATGCTAGTCTTTCCATATTGTTACCTGCCTTTTGTTCTACCAGTAATAGGAGACACAAGTACCTATTTCTGCTTCTCTCCTTACTGCTCCTTGAACATGACACTGTCTTGCCATAAATAAGCAAGAATGTCTCCTTTTTATAGAGGTTTGTAATAAATCTCAACAGCTTCTGTCAATATGTGCTTCATATATATATATATAAAAATATATAAATAGGAAACAAATTTCATATAAAACTTGCATGTGGTTTGCTCCCATGTTGCTCACCTTTAAAATAAATTTTAAAGAACAGTAGATTAGAAACAGAAGTGTTTTGTATCTCTGACTGATTCATCTGTGTGTTGCATTCTGCAGTGTCTCTCTCTTTCTTCTGTATCCTTTTTTTTTCTTGCTCCTGACTGATGTGGATTGATGCTGCTCCTTTGGAGACCAAGCTGGTTACCTCATCCAGTGGTGACAGCAACCAGTCCAATGGGTTTCCAGTCCTAACAGGAGCTCTCACTGCTTCTTCTGTCTGCACTGCAGGCATCGAGCACAGCTATGGGATAATTAATCTATTTTAATTTTCATTGCTTTGCTCTCCAAGAGGATTTTCATTGCTTTGCTCCCTCACTTCTGTGCAGAAGCACGTCATCCTTAACACGCAAGACCTTGACCTGAAGTAACACGACAACCCCACGAATAATTGTTTTTTTAAAAGCTTTCAGTTGTGAAACTATTTTCTGATGTCAGCAATGGTGGCACAGAAAATCCTTCTGCTAAGTCTCCACTTACTCTGTGCACAGAAACTGTGCTTTTTGACAAAAGACCAAGAAAAGACAACCTGAAATAATCATATATTCCTCTCTGCATGATAGCTGCAGTGACTAATCCCAATGTGCTGCCTTAACTCCCTGCTTCTGTCTCCCTCCCTGCTTTTGTCTCCCTCCCTTTCCCCTTTCAAGACCGCCCAGTACTGAGAACAAATGGGAGTGGAGGAGAAAAGGCAATTTGTACTCCAGTTCTCTCCCCCCCCACGCTTCCTCCCCCTCTGAATGCAGTAGCAAAGGAGTATGTTTTGGTTGACTATTTGAGCCTAAATTCCCAGCTATTATGTTAACGAATAGTAATGAAAGAATATTTCTTGGTTAATTATGTGGCTCTACTGTTGATATTGCAGCTGAATGGGGAAGACTAGAGAATATCTGCATGGTTTCTGGTACAAATGTAATGTGGGAAGTGCTGAAGCCACAGACTTCTTGGATCTTCACTCAGTTTTCCAGGAAGTTTGGGAACATTTCAGTCTTGTAACCTTCTTGCCACCCTGAGGGAGAGGATCCCAAACTGAAGTTCAGATCTAGACAATTTAAATTGAAAAGCTGATTAAAGCTGATGTCAAGATTGGAAAATGCTCTGTATTTCTGTGATATGATCTCTTTCACTGGAGAATTTCAAAGCACTTTTCTAATACATGTTAATGAGACCTCACAAGAATGCTATAAATACGATATCATGTCTATATGACTCATGCAGCTTATCAATTTTACATCACCTACACCACTGTTTGAACAAGAGTGACAGAGCAGCATTCAGCAAATTCCTCTGTGAGAACTTAGCCAAAATAGCAATACCTGTGTCTTCAGGGGTCAATCTGCCTCAAGGCTGGCTCTAGTTAGAGAGATTCAGCCTGAAAGATATGTTCCCTGCTTACCACAACTCTGCTATTGCACGATTGCCCTGCAAAGCAACAACAGTATAGGTCTCTTGCCAAAAATGTTGAGCGTTCATCTAACAAGAAAACAAATTCTAAAGCAATGTATAGCAGCTTCTATGCTAAGCGTACCGTACTATGCCAATGGTCTGTAGCAGGGTGTGAGGAAGAGAAGGAACTTTACTGGGGGGTGGATATGGATACAAAAGGTATAGATCCTCTGTGGGACTTCATTTTAATTATAAAGCAGGAGAAAAAGCAATATATAATCTCTTAAATTTACCTATGCCCTTAACTAAAAGACATTTTTACTTAGCTTAATTAACTATTAATACTGAGTTCCTGAAAAGCCCTTAGTAATTTCAAAGTGTTCACTCTACTTCTGTGGCAATTACCCGTTTAAGAGGTTCTACAGACAGAGTAATAACCAAGACACRCAAAGGATTTGTTTGCATGGTACGTTACAGGAACTGTGAGCCAGACAGGTGCTATTTAAATGAGATAAATAAGATGCTACGGTCATACACATTGATGAGAGGTCAAGTATATTAGCATGGGGTTAGCACTAGCATAGCTTCCTGCTAGCTTAGAGGATGGGTAGGTGAGCTAATGCCTGTCTGTAAATATCGTAAGCTAAATGAATGGTTAAAGGCCCCACAGGGGGTAAATAATAAAGCCAAAATCACAGTAACTAGATTTCTTTAGCTCAGTCTCAGTGGAATCATGAAAGTTGGATCAAGCCACCCATTTCATAGCAATTTCTTTCTTTCCTGCATACAGGATGATTGATGTGGTGGAATTCAGCCAAAACAAGGAAGGCAAATTTTGCTGCAACATTCACAGAGGCGAGAGCACTGAGACAGGGTGGAAGGAACAGAGAAATCCCCAGTAACTGCACTGCTCTCCCAAAGCAAAGAAAGGAGGAAGAAGAGGAGGGGAAGATGCTTCCTATCATCAAAATGGGAGGAAGGACAGAGAGAGTAGCTTTCTAGGCTTCAGTTGAACCCCAGGAGTTTCAGGTCCTAACTGGATATCAGTAACATAAGAATATAAAATTGTAAATTAATTGTTTCCCTTTTAAGTTTTGGTGGCTCGATGCTGTTAATACTAATTAAAGCTTTCTAATCTATGAAATTAGTGACTAATAAAGATCAGTGAGAATGCCACTCTTCCCACACTGAAACCCATACTTGTCTCTTGTCTTTGTGAATGGCTCCTCTCTAAATCTGAATCTAAACAACTCYGAACTTCTCAATATTCAAATCCAAGAGCAGATTCTGTGGCAGATTCTACCTCTGAACTCTAAGCCATCCATAATCACTACAAGTTTCATTCTGTAAGTTGCTATGATTGCTAAGAATTCAAGTCTGCAAATTTTGATTTAAATGGAAAAATATCTACTCTCTGCCTTTGACAATTCAAAAAACACACTGAAGTTTAAACCAAGCTGAGTGATGCATTTAAGCCTTTCCTGTAGTAATTAAAGACTGAATTAAAAACTTTGCCATTTAAAATGTTTCTATCTTAGTCTGGTCTGCTGTACTGTAAATGCTCTGCATGGATGAGTTCTGTTTCTTTGTCAGTACAAAAATGTTCTGACATCCCCAAAAATTTCAGCTGAAACAGTGGGAAAAACATCAGAAAATTCAAGCGCATCTGCTTGCATGTTGCAGCAACACAGCACAGCCCTCCTCCTATTAGCCATTGACTTGCTAAGAATGATTAATCCATGAAAAACTAAGAAAAAAATTGATGACAAAGCATGTGCAATCACTGAGAGATGACCTGAGAGTAACCGCTGTGCACTGGGATTGGTCAATCACGGAGTGTCTGGGAGACAGTCGCTTCTACAGACTGAAAGGGTTTCTGAAGGGATTTACCGCTGTTTGTAGTAGGGTATAATTTGGAAAAAGCAGTGCTCTTGTGAAAGACCTGATGGAGTTAAAATTGGAATGGCCCCTATTCTCAAGAGTTAATAACTTTCTGGGGGAAAGACACTACCTTAGGACCACGCTATTTCAGAGGACGAAAGAAAAAGATAGTTCTGGGTTAAGGAGATGAGGAAAGGAGGTGGAGAAGTCTCATGGGGTGGGAACAATAACTTACTCCTTTGACCTGCAGAAGGTTGGGTGAAGCTGTGCAGTGGTTTGCCAAATGAGTCTAGCAGTGTTTATGAACTTAAGGCTCCCATTTTCAAGACCAGAGGCTCCAAATTTGGTCCTTTCTATTAATGACATCTGCAAGGGAGATGTATTATTTATATGTATTTTAAATTAGCTAGTGACCTGAGCTATATCTATTATAGTCCAAATGCAGTTTGAGTATCATTCATTATATAAATGAGGTTTGAACTGAACATAACTGTTTACTCAGAAGACATCCATTTAGTGAGTTGGCATTTCTTCATTACCCAAAATATAAATTTCCATGTAATTCCTTCAGCAAGTTAATTGCACACAGTCCTGCTCCTCGATGGAAACTGTCAGCCTCACATAATTATTATGCATCAGTCTCAGTTAATATTCATTAATTTATGCTATTGCATACATAGGATTGTATTGAAACTGGGCTCAATTCATAGTAAGGTGAGCACCTTTTTAAAAAAAACTACAACAATGAGGTTTTTACAACATAACTAACTAAAAACATGACTCCTGATCCAATGAATGAAGTGCTACCATGGCACGTGATGGGGCGCTCAGTACACAAGAGGGAGGAAAACCCTTGGAGTGGGGAGCCCCAAGACCTCCATTCCTTTTCTCCAGGTGCTGGGCACCACCAAGCCTTGTCTCCCACCTCTGGACTCCTCAAAGCCAAATAGCCCCTTTCTGTCATGGAAGTGAGGGTTGCTGCAGAGCACGGCGCCAGCCACGGGCAAGCTGGGAGCAGATGACAGCCTGGGGGCCCTGTGGTACCTGGGGCAATGCCTGCTGCAACGCTCTCCACCTTGGTCTGCTCCCCTCCCTCTGCGTGGGCAGGCTTACTCCAGCTGGCTCTCAAGTGCCTGCCTTAGGACAGCACTAACTCCCACAGTGTCCTCTGCAGCTTCCCAGGGGGGTTTAGCATTGCTCAAGGCTGCTAGCAGCACCCRAGCCAGTTGCTTATAGGTGACTGCGGTGTAGAGTAGTCTAATATTTCAGAAAGCCTGAGAATCTTACCTGCCTGTAGGTGAATTCACAGCAATGTATTTCACCTATACTCATTTCACCATGAATGGTGCTCTGAGATATCATAGTAATAAAAATATGATATCTGAGCCCTGTGGTTCCCTAATGTCCTGCATGTTAAAGCTGCAATGGTCGCCCTACAGTTCTGCAATGACCCACAGTCCATCAGTAATTATTAAGACATAAAGCGAGGCCTCATAAGATCACAAATAGTGTGAATCTTTTGCTGCTCCTTGTACCTATTTCTTCATTTTCCATCTCATTCAGGTATTTGTACCACTCAAAAGAGTGGGGAAAAAGGTGTATGCTGATACATCAGAATAGATACAGCTACATCCCTTTTGCATACACATGCTAAATCACAGGGTGAAAGGTAATGGTAAATCAGGGTAGTAACATTCACTCCTGCAAGGAGAGATTCCTTTTGCAGGAGGGATGTGAAGATGCATTTCTGCAACTGGAATTGTATTTGGCATTTTGTACTAAACTGATCAAATTTATTCTACTTTCACTGGAAAAAGGACTTTCATTTCTAAYGGAGTTTGCTGCAGGTGTGTCACTGCACTGTAGAGTTTTATTGTGCAAGGGGATTCAGTTCTGACAGGAAGCATTTTCTGCTCCTGCCACATCTGAGGCTGAGGTACAGATCTTGAGGGGAATCCTTGAAGGGTGGAATTGACATTGCCCTCAGATCACGTTCAAAATACTACATCAGACACATTGTTTACTGTCATCTCCAATTTATCCTATGTGACACAGCACAAAACAACATGTACCACAAAAGAAAAAGAAAAGCATGAAACAGAGTGTGTGATACACTTAGCAAATCTGTCAAGAACATCATATATATGTATGTTTGTGTGCACATCCCAAAAAACCCACAAAGAGCATTCAAATCATTAGTTCAAAATAAATGCAAATCCCCAAGCCCCCAAAAAATCTGACAGAAGAAGGTCTTACCAGCTAACAATGTACATTCTGTGTCTAAAAAGGGTAAACTGACAATCTAGGTCAGGTTTTGCCACCCATTGGTGACTGCTCTCAGCCTTTCTGAACCTTTTTCTTCCTGATCCTTACATATCCTCATGTTACAACTTTAAAAAAAATGCAGTGTGACTCTGGATCCCATACCGTTTGGTTAACTRAACAAGGGGCTTTGCCAGCCAAGGCTTTATAATACTGTATTTTTTATTAGATATTTATAGAGGAAAATACTCTGCAGTGGAGTCTGTATTCAGAAGTGAACATAAATTCMCAGAACACAGACCCAGCCCAGTCAAGCTCTTTATGATCATGAGGGCACCCAAAAAAGATACAGAGTATGAAGTAACTTGAACAAGAGTGTATTATACAGATTAAAGGCACTAACTGTAATGAACCTGACTGCAGAGCCTATAGCATTTTATACTCTGTGCAGTGACTAAATAGGAAGATCTAAATTAAGTGACTGTATTGAGGTTAGCATAAATCACTGCTTCTAGGGACTGCTGCGTTCTTGTCATACTCCTCAGAGGATTAAAAGGAGCACCTCCCTACCATTTTCACTTCCCCTTGTAGACATCATATTTCTGTAACCATCACGGAGATCAGATACCACCAGGTTGCAGCAAGTGTAGTCCAGTATTTCTCTTTTTATTGGATAAGAAAAGAAGGCAATCAAAATTTGTTTGATAAGAAAGCTCAGCACTCAACACCAAAGTGAATCAGTCAAGGTCAGCAGTGCCTCCATGGGTCAGTTAGAGACCAGCATCAAATGACCCCTCAAAACCCAGCTCCTTTCTCACAGGGAGTCAATAAGTTATGAAAGAAAGTTTCAAAGATGAAAAGTTAATACATACAGAGAAACTGTTACATCTCCAAAAATAGAACAACTGACTGCCTGTCCCCTTGGTACCTCACCAGCCCTCCAGCAGGAGAAAGGGGGAATGTGGGTTTCCATTTTATATGCTTTACATTTCATATAGGTGGAGAACATTTCTTCTCATCCATTCCACCTCCCTATCAAGATGCAGAGTCAACAGACAGCAAAAAGAAGTTTACAGCATCAGTGCAGTATTAAAGTGTTTTATGCCCCAAAAGTAGGAAACTTTAGAATAAACTTTCTCTAAATGATCATAAAACTCTCTCCTTCAAACTCATGTCCCTGTGTCAGCCTTATATACAGAGCCTCAATAGATTGTTTATTTTGGTGGGAATGTCTGACCATGGTCAACAATCAGAATTTTCTATTGAGTTTTGGTACATGTAGCTCTGTGTGTCTCAGAGTGGACCTCAATGCACCTGTAAGGGTCAAGGGTGATAAAGTTGTCAGAGATATGCTAGTAGCTCTCCTGCTGTTCTCCTACTACTAAAAACAAGGCAGGACTTTAGTGTTTAAGCTGACCTCAAAAGGGCTTACGTTCCTTAGACTCCGGTGAGGGGAAAAACTATGTCAATCTGTTAGCATCTTTAATATCCATAAAACAGGGTTGTCTTAGATGCACAGCTCGAGATGATTCAGGAATGCAAATTGTAATAGTAACAAAATCTAATTTTTTATGTCAAGATCACAAAAAAAGCCTAGAGCCAATCTCCCTCCCAGTTCAGGAAAGGAAATGCATCAGTCTTATTTAAGTGTGTCATATATATGTATGACAATCACTTAAAGATTCTGTCTATTTAAACACATTTCTGCACATCTAAGTAGGCTGAGGATCTAAAGCCAGGTTCAAATTTATGCCATTTTGAATTTGAAGTTGTGAATAATGTATCTTCAGCTGCTGCTCTGAGATACTTTTTCTGCTATTACAGAACTTCATCCAAATTTCCTGTTGTATTTCTGGTACTCCCCCTTCCTGTCCTTAGTGGAAAACAACATATCCAAAAACTTCAGTGGCTGGAAAAAGTTCAGATTTAATACTCAGCCAAGCTTTATTTGCAGGATTAAAGAGGAAATTTCTTTTTTTTTTGAAACTCCTTAACTCAGCCCCAGTTATGGGACCTCAGAAAGGAGATAATGACAGGACAGCACTATAATATCAGCTGCCACATAATAATAATTCTCTATGCTCTAAGCAAGTTCTTGCTCTAAGCAAGTTCAAGGAAATACCTAGTGTGGTTTTGTACGCTAACTCAACATCCTATTTCATTATAGAACTTCTTTAAAGTGGTCTAATTAGCCTTTACAGGAAATACATCATTTTCAGTTTTTTCTTCATGGCCCAGGAGTTGGTTCCCTGAAGAGAAAGATCTGAAATCTGCAGCTTTTTATATCATCTCTAATTATATGAAATAGAGCTCTGTCACCTGAGTAGGAGATGTCCGAAAGAACAAGCACATGGAAAAATTGTGGTATTTTTGCAGATTGAATTAAAGAAATAAAATATCTGGAAGGAAATTAGTTAGATGAGGTGTTAGATTAGACTCATGAAGTGTCTGTTTGATGCCCACTGAAAATGAAACACCACTTTCTTGTCAGTGATATCTTAGACATTTCAGCCAGTATAACCAAACAATAATTAGCTTTCCCTGGTTACTCAACAATAACAGAAAACAAAGAAACACAGCTTCAGAAAATAGTTGCTGAATACTGTCATTCAACATTTTCTGTCTTTTAACACAAATGAAAATCAGTTTTTCACACCTTGGGGGGGAAAAGTTTTGCTTTTAAAGGTAAAACACATAATTTATGATTCAAAAAAAAAACCAACCAAACTTTAAAAATACAAAAGTTGTAGGCTTCTAAGGCTATTTAACTAAAGGTGATTGACGAAAACTGAAAAGCTATTGATTGTTGAACTTATTTTCTGATAAAAACATTCATAGTAAATTAAAAAATAAACACAAAAATAGTTTGAAAATTCCAGTGAAATGTAGGCCGTACATCTCAACTCCAAGAGACACCAAGAATACAAAAAAATTGTTTCTTCAATATTTTGTTTTTGCAACCATGTGCATATTATTCCTTTGAAAAGCTATAGCAAGTGCCAAACCACAGATTTTATGCAAAAGCGCTACAGTGGAATGAATAATGAAAATAGCATCGGCCAAATTATTTAATGCCATCTGCTCTTTTTGCATCACTCCAACTGGGCAAAGAGCAAGGAAAGTTGCAGGATTTTCCTAGTTAGCACAGAGCCAACACGGGCAGCTTCCTCTACCCTTCCTGCGGCTGCCGGCATGCCCCGATGGAGCCAGGGTAAGGTTGTCTTTGAACGCTACGGGTGGAAAACATGGGTTGGAGCTATCCTAACCCCCCGGTTAAGGACAGCTGTGCTGCACAGACTCGGGGAACTCATTTTAGCGCACTTCATCACGTGCCCTTTTCCCATTAACCAGTACCTGAAATGCTTGCTTGAAAATTTGGCCCTGTAGTTTTGGCAAACCGTAAGAGGCCCAAGACGACAGGTATCGGACATGGTCTGGAGTGCATGCTCCTTGGAGAACGGAGGGACTAACTCATGCCTTGCTTTCCTGACCAAGCTCCTTTTCCTATGTTAAAAAAAAATGAGCCTCTCCATAATTCCTTATCTTTCCTATTATCTCATCCTGCTGCTGAGCCCACAATAGCAGGTGACAGATTGTGGAGAGGGCTTTTAGAGATATTGTAGATGCTTATCTGCTGTAAATCACAGCTTCGTTACCTCCAGTGGAATATGTTGAGCTATATCAGCCGAGGGTCTGACTCTGTGTGCTGCACTTTAGAGCTGCGGTGTTGTCACCGTCTCTGCAGAGGAGCTAACGATTTTCAATTTGTAATTTAAATTAACAAAGAATGAATGTTGTTATTTCTGCTGGAGCTCCCCATACAGCAAGAAAAAATAATGATACCGAGCTTTCTTTTCAGCTGTAACTCTTCAATGGTTTTACAAAGGAAGAAAGTAGCATTATCCTGTTCCACAAATTAAGGCACAAAAAGGGACATGTAACCAGCAGAGCTAGTGGCAGATCCAGGGACAGGCTCTCATAAAAGGCGGGGAGGGGGAAGGGAAGATATCCACAAGGATTTAGCACAGATTAGAAACTTACAGAAAAACGATTCAGAAAACTCAAGAACTGGAGGCTTTATATCCAAATAAATCAAAGTGATCAGAATGATCTGATGGCAAAAAGGGGGAAGAGTTTACACGTTTCTAAACATTTTCCAGTGGAGCAGGGGTGTCTTTTACTGTGAGCTAACATCTTCCCTGCATTTGTCAATGTGGATTCAACTGAAACTGAATAAACTAGCCTTGTTTTTGACAAGGCAGCCCAGGACAACAAAAAATACATATGAAATTAGCTCTATTACCCTATTTCAGAAAACGAGTAAAGTGTAGCAGTCAAGAGCCAGCAGCACAGTGCCAGCACACACATTTGTTCCAGGGCTGTATAAAGACCCATAAAAAGATCCCTAATGTAATTGCTGCAAAGAGTTACAACAGGTAGGGCCACTTCCAGTTTGGCACAACTTCAGGGGAGACTCATCTCAGCTCTGAACTTGACCCACCATTTCAAATCTGACGTGCATTGCCAAACTCTCTGCTCCAGTCCATGGGGTGAGATGCAGAACGCCAGCGGGGCCCTGGGCTGCGGAGGTCCCACGTGGTTGCACCTCCCCTGGGTCTGCTGCGCTCAGAGCCCTTAGCTCCTTTGAACATGCCATCCTGAGACAAGTCATGGCCCATTCAGAATTCCCCAGCTGTCTCCAAAAAAGCCCTCAGTGATCTCTCATTTAATGGTCATGTGAGGTCTCAGCATACTATGTATAGATAAAATTAGGTTTTTAAATTTTAGGACTATGTATACTTTTTTTCTAACCTGAAAGGGAGCCAGCTGGATTAAAATCTTCTGGCTGCAGCTCCCAAAGAAATGTAATTAGCGTTATTAAAGTGTGACAGGTAGTCCCTGCAGATTTAGCCCTTTCCAGTGATGAACGACGTGTATTTATGGCCTCAAGAGAATTCTGGATAAAACTTCCATCATTTAACTGTCCAGTTATTAAGACAATCTATATGACCAAGATAAGGAATTTTATCCCACTTAAAAAAACAAACCAAAACCAAACCCAACCAAAAAACAAAACATATGCTGGTATAATGCTTAAAATGGCATATGAGAGTCTATATTTGGTTTGTTAATAAAGATTTTTGTGACACTGCTTATCAGTTTATCTCATAATCACTAGAGTGCAATGCCTTTAAAATAATACCATAATCCTTATTTTGGCAGCTACATTACTGCACAAGTTCATACAGGGAGTTCATTTAGGAAGTTCCCAGCAGAGTTGGGAAGAGACTCTAGATACATTAATTTATTATCCTATGCTTAAACCCAGCAGTTTGTCTAAACTTTTATAAACAAACCCTAGTCCAATCAATGCTCCAGCTCAATCTTCTAAAAGCTTAAATAGTCTTTATGTTAAACACATCCAGAAATCAGGTGTTTTCAAACAGCTGTCCTCACATATTCACAGTAATAGGGTTGGTGCCAAAACACCTGTCCTGGTTTCGGCTGGGAGAGAGTTAATTTTCTTCCTAGTAGCTGGTACAGTGCTGTGTTTTGGATTTAGTATGAGAATAATGTTGATAAAACACTGATGTTTTAGTTGTAGCTAAGTAGTGTTTACACTAGTCAAGGACTTTTCAGCTTCCCATGCTCTGCCAGGTGCACAAGAAGCTGGGAGGGGGCACAGCCAGGACAGCTGAACCAAACTGGCCAAAGGGATATTCCATRCCATATGATGTCATGCTCAGTATATGAACTGGGGGGAGTTGGCCGGGGGGCAGCAATCGCTGCTCAGAGACAGGCTGGGTGTCGGTTGGCAGGTGGTGTGCAGTTGCATCACTTGTTTT
The DNA here is from genome assembly GCA_035582835.1 of Phoebastria nigripes. Lineage (NCBI taxonomy): Eukaryota > Metazoa > Chordata > Aves > Procellariiformes > Diomedeidae > Phoebastria > Phoebastria nigripes. The sequence continues at coordinate 1,129,868 of JAYKAV010000655.1, forward strand.
TCCTGGGTTTTGTTCCTCTCTCTCTTTCTCATTGTTTTCCTCTTCATTACTATTTATTATTATTGTTGTTGTTGTTATTGTTATTATTATTACTATTATTATTATTTTATTTCAAGTATTAAACTGTTCTTATCTCAACCCACAAGTTTTCTTACTTCTGCCCTTCCAATTCTCTCCCCCATCCCACTGGCAGGGGACGGTGAGCGAGCGGCTGTGTGCTGCTTAGTTGCSRACTAGGATTTAAACCACAACAAACCCAAAAGCAAACCAACCAGCACTGGCTGGATTACAGCTTCACCACGTCTCCTGGCCCTTTGCACTTCACCTGACACAGTTTTGAGTAAAACCTCATTTCTCTCCTCCTCCTCAGTTTCAGTTTGTTACTTCTGTTTTATGTTTTAGCCAAGCCTCCAAAATACAGCACTGAAGCCATCCATGTCCCTGTTACCTGACTATATACCCATCAGTGCATTTGAACTGGGAATCTGAGCATTGCTTTGGCCCAATAAAACATGCGCCTATTGAAGTCTCAAACAGGAATTGTTTTTAAGAAGTGGGAGGATTCCAAACACCAGTGTATTTATCCATCTCTAATTGTAGCTCACCCTCAAGCGCACTGCACAAAACCAGAGATTTGCTAATTATCTTTTGGAGGTGAGCTTGGCTACTCCAGCTTTGATGCTCTGCTTTGCAATTAAATGTATTCCAGGAGCCACATGGGGGAGAAGGAAAAAATACAGCTTCCAGTTCTGCAATGACCTACTTACGGCATTAAAGCACTGGGGGGGAGGGAAGAGGAGAGGTCTAACTACAGCTTAATGCAAGCTGACACTTATCTGTGCTTCAGAGTACAGAGCAATCAATATCAGATATGACTTCACATCCTACAGAAAATACTGGTAAGACAAGGAAAGTTAATGACAGGAAGAAATTAATACAAGACCTTGGTTCTCAAAACCTGCAGTAGTTTTAATATCCCAATCCTTTTCTGTCTGCTTTGCCATGCCCCATACCACAGTACTCCTAAAGTTTGTGTTAAATTAACGATATTATTCAAGCTACAGGAACCACTGTACTGAGCACTGTACAGTCACAGGCTCCCTGTCCCAGATGGCATACCATCTAACTAGATAAGTACAGAGATGCTCGTTCCTCCCTCTCAATGACTAAAGCAAAGCAAAGGAAGAGAATCTGATTTATTTAGCATCACTAAGCTAAGTCAATGCCTGAGCCACAGATTGACTCTAGATCTTCCTGTCCATTTTTTAAGCCCCTCAAACAACTTTTTTTTTCCCCTCCCTCTCAGATTGTCTTTAAGCTTTAAGGCAATTAACCAGAATTGTTAGAGACAGATGTTGATCATGGGAACATTTTTGCATTCTGCCAGGGATCCCAGAAGGCACTGGATTTTTAAGCACAGGATGTATTTTGGGGTATGGCTTCTGTTTTCAATATTCCACTATCCTGGTTTATGGCATAAACAATTTAATTCCTYGACTTCACACTAACCACAGTGTTTATTGCTGATATAGTCAAATGGAAGCCACGCTTAACAGTGCTATAGCTGGACTCTTCCAAAATGCCATATACTTGCAGCATGTGAAATGCCTATCATTTAAATATCACAGCAAATGTTTTGAAAGCTTAATTGCAAGAGTTGAGCCAAACACATCAGTAAGCAGTTAAAAAGCTGTTCATTCATGTGTAGCTTTTTTGTATAACAGAATACAAAGAGAAGAAAACCTCTTTAACTTATGCTGGAGTAAATTCAGAGTTACAGTTTGAGTACAATCATCCACAACTTTTTAATTTTGTTTTTTTTTTGCTAGTGTCAGATGAAATATTAACATTCAGTCTTACATTACAAATATATGTGAAATATCATCAAATATAAATGTACAATGGCTACCTTGAAATACACCAGCTAGGAAAGCAAGAAAATTGAAGGAGAATATGGTTTTTCATCCTTTCAGCCCTGACTCAGATGAGGAGCAGCACCCAGCAGCGCTGTTTGCCCCAGCCAGAGGAGTTTCAGCCTGAATTGTTAGTTTCCTTCAGTATTCTCTAGCTCAGTAGCCACATTGCTTGAAGGAATCATTCACATCTGGAATTTACTAATCCTGTTCTACAGCCATCACAGAAATTGGCTGTTCTCCCTCTCCCCGACTATTTCTGAGTCACACTACCTAAGGCTGTGAGCTTGTCATATCTGATAACTGAGGCAGGGTCAGACGCGGTCAGTACTTTAAGAAGAGACAGCCAGAAAGAGGTGAGATGCTATGGAGACGATGCCAGTTAATCAATGGACAGCAAATTACACTTTGCATGATTCTGCACGGAGCATCGTTCCTTCAGTACAGTCAGCTGTGATATAATTGCCATGGAGCTGGAAACAAAGAGAAATACTGTTCCTATTTGAAATGACAGACAGAATATAATAATTTAATGAACAGCTCTAAAGTTAGTCAAAATCACTATGATTTATTGCAATGGATAAATTCCTGAATTAATGTCTTGCAAGAGAGTTGGCAAAAAAAAAAAATCTCTATTCAAATCACTGCTAAAATCCCATTGCTCAGTCAGAGGTTTAATTTAGCATCGTGTCCACAGAGGTTTCACCTAGCATCGTGTCCACGCATCACTGCATTGTCACAGAGATGGAGCGGTTCTAATCTCAAATTTACTCAGCCTGCAGCATGGCATCGGATAAACAGGGATTTGCTAGAGTTGGCCAATTGCACCTATTTATAAATCTTTGTGCCATCAAAATCCAGGCAATGAGCAAGCAATTAAGAACATGGGGCAAAAGGTGTTGTATTTGCTGGTCTCCTGAAGTGTGTCTCCCATCTAGTAGCCCTCGGTAAATGTTAATACCACTGCTTTTGTATAGTTAAGAGTTTGGAGAGGAGGAAGTATGCCCTGCAGAGGAGGAACAGAATTTCCTTGTTGTTTCTTTGCTGTGCACCCAAGATCCTGTCACAGGCTGTCTTATAACACATTGGTGTCTCAGTTTATCCATCAGTACTGTAAATTATGTACCTTGCCTTGCAGTGACATTAAGCCTCAACAGTTGTAAAAACTTTGCAATGCTTGGATGAAAAACATCATCTGAAGTACACAGTATAATTAATGTGACTGCACAGGCTTTTCCTTCTTTATAAGCAGCTTCTTCAAAAGCATTCTGAGCATCTAAATCCTTTTTTCTTTTCATATCAAGATGATTGATTGCATATTTAAAAGTATTAAATGGTTCTATGATAAGGTTTTTTAAAAACCCTTAAAGCTTCAAGATATCAGGAAGAAACATTGTAATTGCTCAAATAACTTAAAATGCTCATACATTTTCACCAGTCCTTAGTACATTCACACAATAAAGACACGATTATAGGCGAGCTGTATGATATTTATTTAGAAAAGGCTGCTTGTAATAATGGACTTATAATAATAAATAACTTGTAGAACATTGTGCACGAACTATAAAGAGCATTCAGAACAACTGATCTCATTCCTTGGCTTAATTATTCAGTTCTTTTTAGGCTTGAGCTACGTGTCTGGTATATTTGCTTCAGATCTTGAGAGGGTATTGACCAGGTTTTCTGAAGTCTTCTGCATTATTTATCTCTTCCTACCATAAGGGGTCTGATAGGCATACTGTTTCAATAATTAAATGTCAACAATTCATGCTGTTGGCCAAAACCCAGAGGACCTTAATAAATAAATAATAACATCTTGCATTTTTATAGCTTCTTTCATTCAAGGGTCTCAAAGTGCTCTGCGAATATTCATTAAGACCCCCCAATAGCCTTGTAAGGTAATTCAGAATTATTCTGCTCTCATTTTTTCCACAACTGGGAAAACCGGCACAGGAGACAGATCAGCTAGTCCAAGGTCACGGCTCAAGCCAGCGGCCGAGGCAGGGGTAGAGCCTGTACCGGCAGCCCCTTCTGCCAGCTCCCCTTGCCAGGCTCTGYGCTGACGGCAGCGGCAGGCAGATGTGACTCCAGGGACCTCACTGAAGTCATAGCCATATAAAAACAATGAAAATGGAGCAGGGCGAGGGGAAATCAGCATCTGCCCTACTCTTGATTTTTGTTTTAAACGTGTTTTATTACCACGTTGCCAAACAAGATGAGGGAAGACAATGCTGCATGGTCCACGCGTCTGACCCAGCGCTGACATTTCTCTGTTACTAATTGTGGTGCTGCAGCCAGCAGTGATTTCAGTCAGAGCAAGGAAATATTTGATATCTTGTTTCCAATCTAATCTGTCAAAATGTTCATTAGAAGTCATACATCTATGTTTTATTCGCCTTTCTCCAGTCATTTTTGTTAGCATCATTCTCCATGACCCCTTTTTTACGCTGTACTGAGGAAAACAAGAATGATAATAATGATCTTACATTTCTATAGCGGTTTTATCCCGCTGACATGTTGAGAGCAATGATGAGCACAGAAATAACATAAGAAGCTTTTCAGGCATCCTTTTCCGGAATTAGAACTGTCTTTCTGAGGAGGAAAAGCCCGAGTCTGAAAGCTGAGTGCACACCGCTCACTCTGCTCGCTTAGGTAGTTTTCAGCCATTAATTCTACTTCCAGTCCTCCAAAGAGATGAGAAAATCCACACAGAGATAATCCCAACAACCAAAACAAACCTCCTGTTAAGATTCTCGCAACAAATACCAAGTTCAAAAAAGCTCCGGTATTGTGCTCCATTGCAGTTCATTTCTGGTTTGAATGCAATGCCTAGGTAAATGCAGCGCCAGAACGCTATATATTTTTAGAGAAAGCAAGCAATAACCAAAAGTGCTTTCACTCAGAAATAGTACTTTAGGATCCCCGCTCTCCATTGATTTCAGAGGAATGTCCATGTTTTCCACCCCTTACCCAAACTGTCACTGTATACATAATACACATATACCTGTATATAGCATATGTGCATACTGTGTATACACACACACACACACACACACACACAAAGTACAGCCTCAGATTGGTAAGGTGTCTTAGACTGACTAAATTTGAGCACAAGTTATCCCTTAACTTCTCACTAATTAGTACCATTTATCAGATGCTTGAACGTATATACCTGTTCCTGATGTGCCTTCCTGAAATTCTGCACCTGAACTTATGGCTGTTATTACAGCCAGGAATATTTATTAATTTTCAAGAACTAATATACATTGGTTAACATCGCTGTAGATTTCACATCCATTTATTAAGACACAAACCATCAATACCTTTTTTTTTTTTTTGTGATTTTCAAATAAATGGACCAATTTGCTCTGTGGATGATGAAGGTTAGAGGCTCTGATGAGAAAGAGATGACATGAAGCAGCATTCACAGACATTATCATGGGTCAAAATACACACATTATCCTATCTGAACTTGACCAATGCTCATTGCCAGTAAGAAAAAGATAAAAGACTATTGAAATTTAAGGATATAAGGACATATTTAAGACTATATTTAAGTATTCAAGGATATATTATTGGATCAATAAAAATGAAATCAATTTTATACATCGTGAACATCAGTAAAAAAATTAATGAAAAACAGGCTATATGATGCTTTAATAATAGTAATTCACCCCTTTCTCCTACAGGTTCTTTCCTCCATGCCTGTGCTATTCATCTGCTTCTTGAATCTCCCTTTCACCAAGCTTCATGTCTGCTTTGAGTTCCCTTTACCCTGCAGAGCTATAAATTTGGAGCAACTTAGGGAAAGTCTATGTTCTTTTAATCACCATATTTCTGTATCCACTGCATAGTTTCTAAGTCATCCTTCCCCACATTTTTCTCATTAGGTCATCCAACCCAGAAATTAACCTTATTGGTAGATTTGGCTTCAGCTATGTGAGATACTGAGTTGTGGAATACAATTATGAAAAGACGGGAGATCAGAAGTGGTCACTTGTTTGGCAGCAATGGTGACAATGTGGTGGATGTCTAAAGACCGTTTTACCATTTGTGCAACAACCAGTTGATTTATAAACTCATCGGACCTATTTCACCCATATGCATACATACGATTTGCGAATGCCCTCTAACTGAATTTAGATTCAGCGTGTGATACTGTGCCAGAATAACGCCTGTTCTGTTGACCAGCTACAATTGTTTCTCAGTTTTCTATATAGTTTGAATAAATGGTCCCATCACAGCCCTTACAACCTAGTATAAGACTAGCTCAAAGAGCAAAATGTTGTTGATGTGGTTTAAGTGACCATGAAAACAAGAGGGGACATATTTTGAAATTAATATCACTATCTAAATTTGGATTCATAAAGGACTTTTGAACTTATTCTCTAAAAGCCTAAGCACATTTGGTCAAGGTCACACATCTTACTGTTTATATAAGATACTACTTCACTGAACGTCTTCTCTGTAGAAGACTACTTTACAGTGTCCTTAAAAATATGGAGTACAATTGAGTTCCACCATGATCAAGGCCGATAGGTACATACACTTCGTTAGACTGTTACCTGAGATAGTTTCACATCAGTTTATATCTTCATGGAAATCTGTATGTGAGCGTGTGTGTGCGTGTGAGTGTGTGTGTACGTGTGTCTAGCAAACATGTGAATGATTCGTTTAGATAGACTTAAGTCTGTCTCAGAAGATTAGAATATTGTCTCAGGACAGCAAACTTCTTAATGCTGGATGCTTCAATACTACTGAAACACATTTTTACTCACTTTTTATATTACTCTGAATTCTCTCTGCTTTCTTTACCATCTCCTCAAGATCCAGCAAGCAGTACAAGACAAATATAGTTAATTTTCAAGGAACGCGCTATTGATTCCATGTCACTGCTCTATTAAAGTGACATTTTGCACTACGCAGAATGACTGGTGCAGAAGTTATTTAATCTGACGGATGCTGGAGCAAGAAGGCGATAGTTGCTCACTGCATCATTATTCAATAGATAACACTTCAGCTGGCTTTGGAAAGGCCACACTCATATAAGGGGTGCTACTGAACTAACACTTTATTACACTTTCAGAATACATCATCCACCTTTAACATTCCCTCCCTCCCAGTAAAACTATCTTAAATCCAGTCAAAGCAACAGTGACTGAAATACTTCTAAATTCTATTCTTTGAATCAGATTAAGCTACTAAGCTGGCTCCAATAATATACATATTCTACAATGTTTTCTCAGTTTTCCTCTCAGTTTCTTTACTATAGACCTTTTTAAAAAAAACAAACAAACAAAAAACAAAACAAACAAAAAAAACCCCACCCACCTGTATATGAAGTGAGCAAGATTCTTAAATTTGACTCTCAAGATTTTTGCCTTTTGTGTGCAAAAACCTGTGTCTACACAAGCCAAAAGTTTGTATTTGAGTCTACAGGTATTGCCTGATCCACCCAGGGAAATTCCACACAGACTGAGTATGCAGAAGTAATCAGCTATTAAGCTGAGAAGACTCTAATTCCAGCTTTTAGAAAATTCAGATCTCTGTCTGTTTTCCTGTTAATTCTTCCCAATGCATAATCTGGAAACTCTCCTAGAAGAGCTAAACAAAAATCCTGAATTAGGAGAAAAGACTGATCACTTCGAGCCTTACACCACGCAAATCATTTCAGTGATGACAACAGCATTATTTGCATGAATGAGGACTACTTACATAGGGCTTTTACTTCCCACACTGTACTCCAAGAAGCATCTACACAAGACAGGATGAAGCAGGGCACTTGGGGAACACAGCAGTGCAGCCATGTCAGAGCAGCGCTTTGCAGAGCCTCATTAGTGCTGCTGAGAAGCAGTTCATTCATATCTATTTCAGGTTATCTCCCAGGTACTGCATACAGAGATACCTTCAACCACAGCCAAAGCCCACTGAAATAAAGAGCTAATTGCTAATGCCAATTATTTTTTTAATTGAAAGAGCTTGAGTCACTCAGGGTATGTCCACAGAGGTTTTTTGCAGACAGATGGGAAACTGGTTTGCCCAGGCTTTGGGCTGCCTGCCTGTAGCCTAGCTTCATCCAAGAGCCACAGAGATACAATTAACATGACCCTGTGCTTAAGCTAAGAAAGCTCTGCCAAGAACTTTCCTYGTGCAACATGTTATCAGCCTACATGAAGACTGATGGTTTCCCTTCTGCTGTTTTCTTCTGCTCTGGAAAGGTGTAAAAATGAGCAGAGAAACTGGATTCTAGCAGCATGTGAACTTTTCAGTAACTAAGTTGATCTTCATCTTCCCTCGGAAAAGAACATAGAGCAGACCAGGTAAACAAGCACAGGCAGAGAGTGAAGAGTAAAGAAAACACGAGTGGCAACGTGGCTGCATGGATGACAGATCTACGCGCAGGTGTAAGCAAGAGGCCACAGCTGTGGCATGCTGCTGGAAAGTCTCTGCCTCCTGCCATCGGTAGAGAAGACTGTTTCCTGTTTTCCTCTGCCATGCAAGAAATAGAGTGAGTTTGTAAAAAAGATTTGCACCTTAAAGTCATGGAAAACTCTTGCCTCTGGCAGAGCATGGAAAACAAGCTGTCACTGATGTGACACAGGGTGTATCAGTTTATTTAAGTCATCTGTGGGACAGCTGCTCACCTGTTGACTGCTTTATAAGGAGAGATGGATCATCAGTGCTAGGACACCAGTCTCTGACAGCCCTACTGCTGGAGCCAATTTTTTTTACTTGCCAGTGTAAATTTGATGAGACAGGTAGCATGGGGGCTTCTGTTTGTACCTGGGTGCAGAAAAGGAGCAATATTAAGCATAAGAAGCAGAGGTTTAAAGTCAGCAGTGTGGCTTTACTGGCTTTTTTGATAGCAAGTCAAACAGACCAGATTAATCTTCCAAGGGACCTGATCAGTAGCAGCAAAATATTTCTAATGCAAACAACTGCGTATTAATAGCCACTCTATGGTGAGGATCCCATGTGATAAATACACCCACAGGAATCCAAGGCTCGTGCTGGTAATCTTAAAAGTTCCCAGAGGTCTGATTATTTTGCAGTGATGTTGCAAGCCTTGTCAAGACTCATTGCTTAATCAATCTCTGCAGAATCATCGGGCTAACCAGCCTTTCACTGACAGAATAACCAGCACCAGCCTGTGAGCTTTGCTTCTGCACAACTGTCACATGTTAACGGAGCCAATAAAGCATAATTGGCCATTATCAGTTCAATACCACCAGTCATTCAAATTGACAAGGTTTGCTAACATGGAAGGAAACAGGACAGGGATATATCTCCTGAGGAAAATCCTTGATTTGGTCATTTCTCTCCTAATGTACACGTTTACTACATATTTCTTTGCTTAGTAGCACCCCTTGATTCATAATAGCCTATTTTACTAACTGATCATATTCTCAGATTTATTTTTGTAAGGCAAGAAGGCAGCATCCTGGTTGTCTATTCTGACCTTTCACATTACCCAGGCCAGAGAACACCAATTTCTCTTAAGCCTAAAACATCTGCTTGAGCCATAACACACTTTTACACAGATTCCCAGTCTTGGCATCACCTGTATCAATTTTTCTTTGCCTTATAATATATTAAAGAAAAACATGTATAAAAGAGTATTACTGAATTAAAGACTTACAAGTGAGGAATAATCTACTACTTCCCTAAGTAGCTACAGAGATTAATTACCCATAACGTAATTTTTTTTTCTTTTTCATATTAAACTCAGCATCAAATCCTCTGATCTAACAGAATAAAAAATATGGAGATCAAAACGCTATGTAGTATCAGAAGTCTCTTTTCCATGTTGGTTCTTCTAGGCCATAATCAAATTGACTCCTTCCCTTCCCATGAATAAACTAACTAGACTGAGCTTCTTTAATCTCCCACTATGAGGCATGTTCCCCAAGCCTTGCAYCACTCTCATACCTTTTTTCCTAAGCCTCTTCCAAATTCGCAGCAGCTTTTTTTAAGAGATATAAAAAACACAGCTTAGAAACAGCCTGCARAGTCGTAAGACCAGGCAGTTGGATGTCACTACAGGATCCAGCAGAAGCTGGTTTTTATTAGCCCAGAGCTGAAATTATTGGTGAAATTGCATTTGTTTGTAACAAAGGAACCCTATAATCTTTAATGCAGATCTCTGATAGAAATGAACCTAAACTACCCAGAGACAGCAGAAAGAGATCTAGGAAGAACTAGAGATATTAAGAAAAGAAAGTTTGTTTTGTGTAATATTCTCTTTTTTCCACATTTGCTGAAGGGTGAAAATCCACCTCTGGAGAAATTCAGAATTAGCAAGGACCAGTTTGTTTAAACCACATACCAGCTCTTACTGAGGAGTGGAAATTGCCTCTTTCTATACTGCCTTTGGTGAGGAATCCTCATTCTTTTGTACAACTGTTAAACGTAAATGTGTCTTGCTCACAGGAAAGATTCAAGGCTGCTTGGCTGGAAGTATATCTATAATAAGGAGCAGGAAAACCTGATTTGATCTCCTTCTGTTCTCCCTCAGACAGCCCACATAAAACGAGCCATGGGAAAGCTCCTGGAATTAACTTCATTGGGGAAAATCAGTAACAATTTAAGGGAAAGTGAAAGTTTGCTTTTGGACAAYGTTGTATCTGAGCACGTGCAAATTGCATTCAATATTAGAGACAATGCAGACTAGTATAAAAAGGACTTCCTATGTCAAAAGAGCCATGGAATTACTATGTAACTGCTTTGTAACCAAGAAAATACAACTGGGAATAGGTTATTAGTGATGGTTATAAATATCTCCAGGGTTTTGAGGGKTTTTTTTTGTAAGGTGGGGTGGAGGGAAGAACATGAAAGAAACTGAGGTTTTTCAGGTGGCAGAACAGACCTGCCTGCCCTAAGACATCAGAAACAATGTTACAATTTTAAAACGGCGGGAGGACCATTTAATAGGACATGAAGCATGAGCAGACTTCCCTTATTCTCAGCGCCACCTTCTCAGAATGCAGTTCAGGGCTCCTCGCTCAGGCAGGATGCTCGCTGCCACGACTACAGCAGCAGACTCACAATTTGGACCATCAGTAAAAAGATGACCTCATTTGCATTCACTGTTACTCTTGCTTTGCTAATGATAGAGCAGTGCTTTTCCTTAAGTGGAAATTACTCTCCCTGAGAGAGGTTTGTGTATCAACAACAAATTATTATATTTACTTCTTTGTGATGTATTTGGCTACACAGAAGAGAATTTTATTTTACACTTGTATCTGTATCATGAAAACATTTCACATATTTTTATGTTGCAGCATGCCACTCAGCATTATTTTCTTTGAGGCTATAAAATTTCAGTGTTGGCTTTTAGGTTTTTGGGGAAGTTTGATAGATACCACCAAGTCAGCATTTCCCTAGTCCATTAGTTTCTCTGCATTTAAGTGTGTATTGCATATGGAAAGAAATTCTCTTCTAAGGCATCGCACTAGTATTTGCTGTTTGACCTGCACACATGGGGAAAAAAATCTTTAGCAGCTTTTCAGATACAGAAGTAGAATGTTGGCATCTCCATTCTTTGCTCATATTTGAAGTGATAACTACACCCTAAACACATGCTTGAGAAGTACAATCACTCTAGGAATTTCTCCCCAGTCAGGTGTGGTGTCTTTGAAGGCTAACCCTCTCTTTCACCTTTACACACCTGTATGATAAAAGAGGATCAACAATACAAATAGTGATCTCCAAGGTCTAATTCCCTCACCTTATCTACAGAAGGCAACTACAAATTCATTTTCTATGTATTGTACCTAGAAGTGTTTTGCTGTGTGGTGTCTTGCAAGGCTAATTTGATCTACCCGGGTATGGATGAATCACCTGTCATGATACCAGAACATTATCATCACTTTCCCTTTTAATTTAGATGCAGCCACTCCTGATCATCTCTGTATGCACACTGAAAGCCTGGGGAACTGCAGGGGACATTTCTCCATCCTCCCTTCCTGCTCAGAGATGCAGCATGTGCGCTCTGGGGTGGGGAGGCAGAGCAGTGCCTGGCGTTCTGCTGAGCACCCCTTCACCAGCAGTTGGGCTCCTTTATCAGTGTTTAACTTGCTGAATTTATACATTTCTAATGCAAAACATCAAGGACGTAGCTTCAGGTCCATGATCACAGTTGGTGAGGAAACCCAGCCCAGAGCTCCTCACCTTTCCACATGGTTTGAGAAGCTACACCACCCTACTCTGCAAGAAGATGAATATACATTGAATATGCTCACAAATGCCATGAATTTCTCCATCAAACCAACCTCTGGCTTGATTGTTCCAGCAATTTAAACACCAGAGGGATAGGCTATGCATAAGCTGCCAAGCTGGAGGGAAGCGGGGTGACAGTGTGGCATGGCAGCCCAATGCCCTGGCCCAGGACTCACTGCACCGCCGGCGAACCACCTCGCTGCTGGTGGCCACGCAGGACCACAGCAAAGGGGTCCTGTCAATGGGAACTTCCAAATTAATCTCCGTAGAAAATGACTGTCATTGCCGACACAGATGGCCTTTCCTCTTGGCTGTGCCAGCAGCTCTGCATGGGCAAGGATGCCCTACGTATAAATGATCTTGGAGGTGAAAAGAGCTGCTGTCATGTTCCTGACTCTTTCAAGAGATGGGGATGGAAAGGAGGAGAGGAGAAAAAGAGAATCGCCCCTCCTGGCAGTGGGAGCAGAGCTGTCCATGTAAAGGCAAAGGGAGAAGGGCTGGGGGGGGTGCAGAAGCTGGGGATGTGACAGAGATGAAGACATCAGATAGCATATACCAAATGATAAAGGAAGATCCACTGTAAACTTAAACAGATTAAATGCCAAAACCAAAAGGCCACAAGAGAGACAAGAGTGTTTCTGGTAACTAACAACATCCATCACTAAAATGCTGGTGTTTCCCAGTCTCCCCGCGGGACGAGGCCTGGGGCAGAGGGGCAGCGTGAAGAAGTGGCACAGCCACCGGGCAGGGGACACCCCCCTCTGCACAGTTCTGCTGTTGCAGTTGGAAGCACTGACGCAGCAGCGACGGGCGCTCCAGCCCGGCTCCATAGAGACGGCCGCTGCACGGCAGACAACCCCGCACGGAAACAAATACTRAAGGCCTTCTGAGACTCCTTCGTATACTGCCGTTTTGCTGTGTTATTAGCAGTGGTAAAGCAGGGGCAGAACATAGCTGTGCGACATAAACTACTTTAATTTCTTTCAGAAATTCAACTCTCTGGTTCTCTTTCCATTCCTTACTCCCTCTCTCAGGAGTGAGGGAGCATTTGTTAAGTTTGGCTTTGAACACAGGAAAACACTGGTTTGTAATAACGCTCCTAATTTGCTTTTCTTGGCAAGCAGCCTGCACCAGCCGTCCCCGGTTCTGTTGTTAGGCGATGACTATGAAGTTAAGAAAACACACACAAAGTCTCCAGTAATTATACGCGCGGTACCTGCTTTTTAATGCACTGCAGTGTAATTACCTTTTTGTCAGCTCAACTTCATTCCACGCAGAACAGCTGAAATCCCTAATTACCAACTGCAGCAGCGAAAGTCTCCAATTTGCTCCCAAGGAAGCAGTATCATTAAACCAACTCATTATGTGCCGCTTGTCAGGTGAGGGGTGTGGAAATTTCACCTGCATTTATAGGTTTCCTTCTATGGAAGAGTAAACACCACAGTCTGGATAAAATACTGAAAAGAAAACCCCTCCCCAGGGGCAAAACCCAACAAGCTGACCCAGGTGAGAATCTCACCGAAGCCAAACTGGGCGTGAAAGACTTGCCTAAATAATGAGAAGTGCCATTTTCTTTCTCAGCAAGGGTCAGAGTTTTGAATATTGCACGTATCAGGTGGGGCACCCAAAGGGCCAAGCCCATCTGGGGCATAATTTGGGCTTTGGCCCAAATTGTAGTATTGCACTATGCAGTTCAAGAGCAGCTCCCACAAGTTGCCAGAGTGCCCTGAGCAGAGAACATGCTGGTGGTCGAAAAGCCAGCTGGGTACCCAGAGCAAAATCTCAGCCAGATTTCAATTTATATATTTATATTCTGTCCAATGAACATCCTCTGCTAGAAGCTGAGGAAAGAAAATACATGCAATATAAACTAAGTGCTATAACAACTCGACTGAAAGCTAAGGTTTAAAACTAGCTCATTGCTATGTGCTCGGAGATATGCTTCTTTGTGTTTCTCTGTGCTTACCTTCTCTATTTATCTTCCTAAGAAAAGGACAGTTTTCAGTGCATATTTGCACAGGGTCCTGTGTGTTGGATACTTCCATAAAACAAATATGTGTCATTAACAATTGTTTTGCTGTAGCTAATGTCAAACTTTTAAAAGAAAGAAATTGAGATGATCACTCATCAAAGTAATGGGTGAATTTCAGAGAGACAAATACCTTACTATTTTTCCCAGGGGGTATTTAGTTTAGAAAACAAACAAACAAACAAAACCACTGCTTTAAATGTCACTGTAGCTATTTCATATTTCAGCAAATATCTAAAGTTTCCAAGGAAGTGGCTTGCAGAATAATGATTTTTAGTCAGTGCAAGAAAATATTTTGCAGAAAGCAAATTTTGCATGAAAGTATCTGAATCATAAAAATGATTAAAAGCTGTGTAGAGCTTTTCAGATGAAACATGGGCAGGAACTCATAATAGAAGTAACTAATAGGATTTCACTGATTAAAAATTAGGCATTAAGACACACGTGGACTGTAGGCATCAACCATATAGTGCAGCTAGTTATATTTATTTGGGTACCATCACAGATTTGTCTCTCTAGAAGTCCACGTGTACTTTCTGCATTGGTGAGTCACAGATCTATGGATTTCCCTTGCAAACAGTAGGGAATATATCACTATAATAGCCAGGGATTAGGTTCATGTTCTTTAGTTTTTACAGTCTTACTTTGCAGTGTTGAATAGCAAGTGCATTTCAGAAGTCAGCACATGGATTCGGATATGACATACACAGATGCTGAGCATTCAAAGAATTCCTGAATTTACTGTGCAGAAGTTGCAAACTTAAAACCTTTGTGAGTCAACCATTTCTCTGCCAGGAACTCTACCGTACATCAGCCTGTTCGACGACTACAGAAGGCGATACTAATAAATTATTTTTTATGTGAACATACCCACTTTCTCCCCTCTTTCCAGAAACTAAATGGTGAGATAAAGCAAATGACAAAATTTTAGCAACTTCTGAGCAGATTTAATTAAGGAAACTCCATTTTATTGCAGACAGACCATCCTATTTAATCTCCCACTCACAGTTTTCCTTCTCGCTGCATTTTTGTGCAATTAAAAAAAGACAAACTGGAATGCCAATTAAATGCCTTTTGAAACGACAGCCACCCTTTCTGACACCTGTTAAAAATGCATGAACAGACACATTTGCAAACTAATTTCAGTGTTTCTGCAGTGGCCCCAATTGCCTTGCATTCTAGGCTGCTGCATTTTATGCCTCAGGAAAGCAGAGAACAGCAGCAGATCTCATCACCTCTGCTTCGCCATACTGTGAGGCAGGAGAAAGGAGAGGGGTTTCCTAAAGCAGGTGCTGAGGCGAGAAGGAGCTGTGGGCTTTAGTTTTCAGTGGCTTGGAGAGAGAGAAGAGACAGTCTCTTCGTCTCCTGACGTTTCAGGGGCCCTGACAATTTGTTATTCATTTGCATTGATCTACCCCAGATGGAAACTCCTCAGGAACCATGATCCAGCTGCCCTCTGCCAACCCTCTCACTGCTCTCACCATCCTCAGACCCAGAGAAGMCCTCTTACTCTTCCTCCTCCCCATGTGGCATCCCTTCTGCACTGACCTGTCTCCTTGGAGAGGAGAAACTTTATGCTGCATGGTAGTGGGAAAGATGATAAGTTTCCTCTTTGAATAGTCAGTTACTGGATGTATCTGAGGTTTCAGGGTAAGAAAAACCCAAGATAAAGCCAGCCACTCCTGGAAACAATCCTAATATTCTTCTCTGAGGAAATGTTCAGTTAATGGGCTCCACAAGCTTATAACAAGACTTCTGAAGTTTAAGCCAGGTGGTAGCTCTAGGGATGTTATTATTCAGCCACTTGGAGAAGGACAGAAGTTGGATATAAGGAGGCCCTTTCTCTTGTGGCACAAATTACAATGATACCAGCAATGACGATAAACAAGGAGAGACCATGCCATGGTCTCACGTGATGTACTCGCACATCACATTGCATCACTCAGAGTGGTTATTTCCAACTTGAAACTGTCCCCCAGTCTCCCTCTCTGTGTAGCCACACAAGTGAAGGCACGGGCACAGGATGGGGTGTAGGCAGGAATAAGCAGGTGGAGGGTATGGCGTGGGGGCAAAAAAGGGGTTGCTTTCCTGGCACGGCTCCAGCCAGCACCAAAGGAAAAGCTGTGAAACTGCCACCTTATACAAAGCAGCCAGTGGAGAAGCTCTAAGGCCACGGTGCCATGATCGGGGTGTTCCTGCGGCACCGCTGCTCCTCACTGGCCTCCTCCCAGCACTGCCCACCCCCTCCACCCCACAGTCCTGCCAAGGCAGACCGCTCTGGGGCCCTGCTCTGAACCCAACCATTAAACTGAACTGGGTTAAAGGAAAAACACATGGGGAAGGAGAAGGAAAAGCCTTGGGAGGGAAGGGAAGGGTAACCAGCATCATGATGCTGTTCAAAGCAAAGGCTGGCAAGCAGCAGGGTCAGGTCTCACTGTGGCACCGGGGTGGGAATGAAAGGGAAGTGGGGGAAACCCAAAGCCTGCATGGCTGCCAATGCCCCYGCTTTGCAAACAGAGTCTGCTAGATTAATCATCCCCTGAACTATCCAAATCTTGCCAGCCAATTTAAAATAAGGTGTTAAAAGTTTGCTGACTTAATAATTCACTCTTTCTGCAATTCTGTTCGCTGTTCCCCAGCACTCGTTTCATGCTTTTCGCCCGCCTCTGCAGGTGGAGGATTTGTGCAGCCGCTTCCACCTCTGCAAAGCGAGTGGAAGCACTAATAAGTCATCGGTAAGGAATCAGACTTGGTACAAAGAAAACACTGCTTCTTCTGTAGTAACTGCTCACAAACCAGGCCCTACACCAGCTTAATTATGCCAGCACTGACACTGCTAAAAGGCATAATCATGTCTTCCTTTCTAACAGGCTATTTTTTTCTGTGCTCTTTTTCTTCCCTTATGCTCTGTTTTCTCTCCACTCTTACTAAAATTGCTGGATATTTTCATAAGAACCACAGCAATAATTATTTTATTTCCTTGCATTTTTCATCTGTAAGTGTTAGGAAAGAATTTCTCACCTTTCTAAGCACTGCTTGGCAGCATTCAAAGATTATTGCATCTAGTGGGAGTACCAATTAAAATCTGTTTTGCTTTCCAAATATGCAGGTTCTTTAGTTTTTGCCTGACTTGAACATCAGTACAAGTGATGGGACATTGTTCTTTCATCTTGCAGAAGGAATTGAGACTAATTTGTTTCCCTGTTCTTCACCAAGATGACATATAGCTTGCAACATTTTCCATGGAAGACAAGAAACACAAGGTGGGAGGAAGGGAAGAGGGCAGCAGGGATAGGAGGAAAAGCCAGATTAAAAGAAAGGGAAGGAGGTGGGAAGGTAAGACATTCCCATTTGACAAGTTCTTGTTGACTTTAACTGCAGCTGAACTTGTTATTTTGCTGTAGGTTTCATATGTTTCATCTGCTGGAGTCATCACTTTCTGTGTATATACATGCTAACAGGACCTAAAAGAAATTGAGCTTATAGTCAAAAGAATAGGGATGAGTGGTAGAAAATTTGAGTTCAGGTCCTTCTGCTCATAGCATCCCACACAAGGGGCTTGATTCCCAGGCTACAAATTCAGTCGCTCTTATGTTGGAGCAATGCATATTATAAACGCAGACTGTGGCAGCTCCAACCTGAAAGGCTGAGAGTGCCATCATGAAACCATCAATAATTTAGGGCATTTGCTTGTAAAGTGGCAGCCTGCTGAAACAGGCAGAGGACCTGAGGGTTGYGCATCTCAGATGAACACTCAGGTCCCTAAAATACTACCTCTTCCAGAATCAGTCTCTCTTTAAAACTAGGGATTTCATTCTGCAGGCAGTAAATTTTTTCAGTGAAAATCTCCTTGAAATTGATACGTGCCTACGTAGAGTTCTGATGAAGGAGCAAAAAACTAGCCAAGAAATTATTCTTAAAATAAAGCTAAATTTGAGGCACATATACACACAGCTGTTTGCGTAGGAAGATGAAGCATTGTGCCATGTTTTTGAATCTGAACCAAAAAAACCCAACAAAACCCACACTCACTTAGTGGTTCTCTGTATTCCTTGCTTCCATTTTTTTTTTTTTTGCTAGCCTTTCTTGCTGCCAATCAGATTTTCTGCAAATAGATGTTTATGTTGGTGGCATATACTGTTCTCCCCTTGCATCCAATAGTTAAGCTACGCTGCACATCTGTTAATCTTGTCAGCTCATATCATGGCATCACTCCATCTTCAACCACCTGCAGCTGCAATACTGCTGATCAGGCAGCCTGGCTTTGTCTTTCCTAGGTGGATCTCTGAGGCAGAACTTACCTCTGTATTTGTGTTTGAACAGCACCCAGCATAAGTCCACCCATTTAAGTCCCCACACTACATGCATGTAAAAATCTCCCAAAATCTGAAAATACGAAACACAGAAAAAGAGTCCACTGATTTTTTTTTTTTTAAATTAGAAAGTTAAAACCTATTTTTCCTGCTGTAGGCAGAGCCTTAAAAGATCTAACCCTAGGTAGTTCACATACTGACCTGTGCGCTACACACTAGTCCAAAGCAGAAGTAATTTCAGAGAACAGAAATAAAACTATACCAAAACAAAAGCTTACATACAGTTCTTGACATACTACATTAATGATCCACGTTAGTCAAAACCAACCAAAATAGTTCATAATCCTTGACTGTAAGCCTTCAGCCTGCACTGATGGCTAGGATTGCTTAAAAGGTCATTTGCATACCCTTTGGCATTGTCAATTTATTCTGTAAACCTTTGATGTATAGGACAACCCAGTAAGCAGGCCAACTGAACTTCAGGATATGAGGGTGACCCCACAGGTCCCTGATATCTCAATTTCTGCCAAGTTTGGAACGTACTTGCTGAAGCACAGGCAGACCTGCAGCATCAATGCTATGACTCCTTGTTGCTCTTCGGGGCCTTGACATGCCTTTCCCTCTCCAGGAGGGAAGACAAGCCTAGAACAAGAGACCTGTGGTCCACAGAGCAATTTGTAGAGGAGCCCCTGCTTTGCAAAGGAGCCAGGTCAGTAGCTGACGAAAATTGCAATTACAAGAGCTTGCTTATTAAAAAAGCTTGTTTGAACCTGTATATGTTTAAAGGGGGCTTTACCTCAGCCTGACAAGCTGCCTGTAGTTGCCTTGGTGTACATTTTTCATTTAAGTGTTCAACATAGGTAGGGACACAATATGCCGTATAMGTGCTTTTGTACATACCACCACCACAACACTGTGGCGGTGTAACGAACCACTGATGGGTAGCAGACAAGCAGCTAAGAGCAGACTTATTTTGTAGCATTTTATGTTTTGTTATTGAGGCAAATATGACCATTATTGAAGCAAACAAAATAACATACATTTGTTTCCATAAGATGCATKCTGGGGTCATTATTCACTACCATGATTAACATTCTTTTTTTTTCATGTACAAGAGACAGTGGTGACTAATTTATTACCAATGTTCATTGCTTCAAGAAAGAACATTTTGTGACTGATGCTGGACATCCTGTACTACAGCCCTGTCATAGAAAATTAGTATCTAGCATCCTTATGAAAGTTCTGTATGCAGGTGGTGGTGTCGTCTTTTTTGAAGAGTATTGTTGCTGTAATATAACCACGATCAAGATTCAAATGCACTAGATGTTGTACAGAGTAACAAYTAGTCCTTTCCCTAAAGGAGTTTGGTTATTACAAAAAATAGACAAAGTACGGGAAAAGGAAGCGTTAGCTGAGCAAAGTAGCAAACACAGTATAAAAGGACCTAGACCGTAAAATATCTTTAGATCTTTTACTATAAAAAATGTGACTGAGATTATTGAAAGAAAGCTAAGGCAGAGCAGAAAAGTTAACGCACATCTTCAAAGTTCCATTTCTGTTTTTTAACCAGAAGTTCATTATTTCTACAAAATTTCTACAAAATTCCCAGCTTTAAATGGAGGGTTGGACCTGATGACCGCCAGAGATCCCTTCCTGTTTAAATTATTCTATGGTGCTGTAACTCCATCGATGATTAATGAGGGCTCTCCCCATCAATCAAGAATAAAAGTAACTGTACAGAGAAAAATAAAAAAGAAAATTATTTCACACCATCTCAGGTCTCAGGGATTGTTTTTGAACAGCATGCTTAACCATAACAAAAGGATATGGCCATATACTTAGTGTCTTTCCTACAGCACTCAGATAGAATATAAAGAAAGCATGACAAGGGACAGAAAGGCAACTCTTAACAAACCTCCATCAAAATCACGTAGACAGATTGACAACAGAGAGTTAGCAAAATAAATACATCCAATAACAGCCTGCAACTTTACAATGCTCTGCACTCTTAAAGTACCATTTTGCAGGAATAATCTTTGCTAAAAGGGACRCCAGTTTCAATCTGGGCAATCCTGAACACCTCAGCGCTAGGGCTGCACAGATTGATCATCCTAGAGGCACTTTGACCTCCTCAGCTGACCTCCTGCACCACACAAGCCACAGGTTTCAACCAACCAATTTTTGGACCTGGCCCCACGACCCACAGTTGAGCTGGGCGGTGTCACCCAGAACGCCAGCTGGCACTTCTCAGAGAGGAGGGCAGGCTACACCTTGCAGGATCAGCCCTTTTTGAGGTGAAAGCCATAAGGTGCATTTAATTCCAGCAGCAGCAAATGCAACACAGCTGTGCCATGTAAAATACCAGCATGATTAAACAATGTGGAGGAGAGGTAATTACTCGTTGCTGGGTCACTGGAGGAGGATGGCTTATACACTCATGAGGAACGCAGGGAGAGTAGGATGCATATGTAAGCAGCCCAACAAAAATGTACTGACGTTTCATAGACACAAACCTGGGTTCACTTGGATTTCCACCTTCCCTCCACTAAAAAAATGCAATCTAGATGCAGAGGAAAAATTACTCCCCCTCACACCTCGCCAGTAGCTTTATTATACCTACAGCAGCACTTATCCTGCATGCTCAGTCTCATTAGCTTCAGCAGGGCTCTTTAAGAAGAGCAAGATCAAAGGAGTCTTTTCCTGGAGGGTTTGTGCCATTGATAATTTGGATATCTGCAGTAAACTTAATCTATCTGTGCTACACCATAGAGATTTGAGGCAGGGGAAGATTAAAATGATTTGCCTAAGACAACAGACGCAGTTTGAAGAAATTGAACGCAGGTTTCCACAAAGCCCAGGCTTAAAAAGAAGTCGTCTCTTCACACATTAAAAGCCCCCAAATACACATTTGGAGAATTAGGATTTTGCTATCACTATATTGGATACCTAAAGGGGAAGGATTTGGAAATAGGCTTATGTTTGCCTTTTTGCCGCTTTTTTACCCTTTTCATCTTCCCTAGCGTATCTTAATTTTGACTATGAAAGGCCCAATCAAATAGGTCACGCAAGTCTTTTGCATACATATCTTATCAGCAGACAACAGCTCTGGGACAATGCTTTTCCGATGGGCTCCGCCATGCTAAAAATACTGAATAAACACTTGCCACTTTTTACAGTTATCTCAGAATACGCCACTCCGAGCGGAGGTTCAGATGGTTATCGCCTTCCAGCTCTGCCTGTGGCCACAGTGCACCAGCTCCTCTGCAAAATGAAAGGGGCAACTGAGTGGGCAGACGTGGCCGAGAAGAGTGGCATTGGGAAATGCACTCAGCACGCACCTTGGGCACAGGGATGAATAATGAGGTTCCTCTGGAAAGCACTTGTAGGTGTTCCATTTCTTCAAAAGGTTTAAGAGAGAGAGAGATAGGTGTGACAGTGAACATCACTTTGGCTTTGATAATGACATTATGCACAGCTAGCCTGTTCTCTGGCTTGTTAAATTCGAAGTTTCCTGTGGGTAAGAAATGAACATTACTTTGTCACTGTTTTCAGGGCTTTCTGCCATGTTAATCTGATTATCTATGACAGTTTCTGTCAGTTTGTTAGCAAAGATCCAATTATTCTGCTTGGCTTTTAAGTTCGCACATATTTCTGGCTATGGGCCTGATTCTGCATTCTTCTTTGTCCTCATGTCTTCAGTGAAAATTTTAACATAAAAATACCCCACAGGATCAGAACTGATACACCAGTGGTTTACACAGAGTTCTTAAAAAAAAATGGATGCATTCTTCATCCCTAGTAAGCATAAACAAAAAACTGCAAAACTGACAGCTGAAGGAAATAAATGGCTCTGCACTTGATCTTACTACACTGCTGTAATTGAAATGTACAGTGTTGGTAAAGAAGGGAGGTTTTTTCCCCCCCTTCCTTAAACTCTTGTTTAGATCTTGGCTTTTCTTCTGTGTCAAAAAAGAAGGAAAATACAGTATAGTTCTATAAGTAAATATGACATATTTTAAACATAGAAATAAAAATGGAATCAGGTGGATCCATTTCCAAGACATTTGACATTGGAGACAGCATATTCAGTCTGTTATTTTCTCTCTTACACATAGCTTTTCTCAGATACAAGTTTGCGTGGGATAGACCAACATGACTGGAAAGTGGCAAGCATATAGTAAGCTACAAACAGACAGAAAAATAGATGTCCACATCATTGTAAGGTGTTCAGTGCCTAATCCTTGCATGTCACTGCCTTTTAACTCATCTCTGTTTGAGGATCCAAAATTAATTTGCCCAAAGTCAGTTGTCATTTCTTAATGTCTTTGTCAATAAAACCAGAAATACACGGGCTTCATGAATTCCTGCTGGCAAACTCTGTACCTTTCTCATTCTAGTCTGTTTTAGATGTAATTTTTTTTTCAATGATGTCTGTAAATAGTGTATGTCTACGCAAGAGCTTTTTGCTGAAAAGGACTGCCCACCATTTCCTACAATGGTATAGCTCCACTGACAACAGCATCAGCAGGAGCTTGGCATGACAGTCTCCTATTGGGACTTAATATAATTATTTAAAGCTCTATGAAGCAACTACAAAGGCAAAGGTGCTGGAAGATGATGGTCTTTTTTGCTTGGGCTCCATATCTCTATTACTGCTACTAATCAACATTAGTGATACCTGCAGTAGTCGGCATTTCCCCCCCAAAATCCTCAAAAAGAAAAAGAAAAGTTTATATTTGGCAGAGTTGCATGTTTATACATCAACACCAAAGTTAGCGGAAGAAGTCATGACACCCTGGCTCCCACACACTTTAGCGCCGAACTCCTGAGGATTTCCGCGCAAGCAGCATTTCATCAGCAAACAAAAGCTCTCGTGCAGTCCTGGCAATTCTCTCCTCCATCACTGCCTGTCGTTTTCACTCACTGCAAGATACTGGCAGTGAAAGACATGCCCCAGGAAGGGTATGCTTCTTCATAGAAGGAATTCCTATTAATGCATAGCTCTGGTCTATAACAAATGCTTGCAGATAAGGGCTTTACAGTCAGCATTTTGGGAGCAGACACTGCTCTCTTCTCCCCACCCCACCCCCTCCTTTTTGGGGAGGTGATATGGGTTAACTGTCCCTTGGGGCCACGTATAGCTCAATCAACTGGAATAAGCACGATACCAATGCCTTCTATTTACAGTTCCGGTAAAAACTCTGCATCCCACCAACCAAATCAGGAACTTAAGGTAGCAGCCACCAGAATTAATTTGATAATAATTTTCTTAAACTTTATAAAGTGGGTATAAGTTTCCATCATACCAGATGTCATACTCAGCAAGAACACCGAAAACCAAGCCAAACTCCATTGCTAAATATTAGGTGCAACATTATGTATCATCACAAACTCCGACATCTCACTCCATGATAATTTGTTTGCACAGTTCTTTCCAAAATGAGCCTGATCATATTGGGTGTAACTTGGCAGAGACTCTTCAAAGTCAGAGAAGTACTGCCAGCCACTATCAGGCGAGGATCTCATCAAGCATTCCATTTCTGCACATCTTAAAAATGATAAATGAAAAGAGAAGGCAATAAAAAAACCAGTATTTTCTTCTCTAGGGAATTTTAAAGCTTGAAAAAGTCCTCTCTTTCAAGTGCAAGCATAAAGTATATGCTTGGATAACAGCAAGATTGGGACTCGGATGTTAAGAAGGAAAGATATTCTGTGCTACTGCTGCCCCTTCATCCTTACCATCCCTCTCCGAGCCAATTATGCCTAAGAGAATCAGGGGAAAAGTGTGTGTGTGTGTTACGTGCATGAAGAGTGGGGGGGAAAATCCGAGGTAATCAAATCACACAGCTTCAAAGCCTAAACCTATCACTAGCAAGGGTTAGAAAGAAATCCCACAAACTCTCCTGCTCTGCCTGCTATGGTATCAAACAAAGCTGTGCTCTGGGGGGTTTTATGGGGTTTTATATCGTCTCAGGCTGCATGGCTGCTGCTTGAGCCAGCCTGCTGATCTAGGTGGGCCAATTACCTATACCAACAGCCAGGCAGGTGTACTAGGAAACTGTTTGTTGTACTAATTCAACCCGCTGATTATCACTGATACACAGGTTTCGTAACAGAAGCACCTTGCAAGGTCTGTCGAGCTGGGTAGATGAAATTTGTCTCTCTATTACATCTGTCCGACCCCACTGGAAGTGATTATGTTCTGAGAAAAGGGTGGAAACAGAATATAGCCCACACTCCTGAGTCTGGGAGATAGGATTATAGAAATTATTAGCTGGCTGCTAGCGAGTCTCCAGAGCACTGTACCAAACAGAAGTTTATAAGCTTACAGCACAATCAAATGAGCAGGGAATGACAAGGGGATGCTCGCTGCGCATCCCAAACCAGGTAGATTAAAAACATAAGTCTTGCTCACTGCATTGTCCAGGGTTTTCTGAAAGGCATTCTAGAGGAGAAAAAAAAAAAAAAAAAAAAAAAAAAAGGGCTTCAAAACTTTAGTGGCAACAGGGAACGGTGTGGGAGCAGAAAGGCAAAGACAGTACACAGGTAATGGACACTTACTGCACATCTCCCACAGAGGAGGTGCTTCTGCTAATGCCCCAGCTTCCTTCCTATGTATAAGAGTTGGCTGGTTTTCTCTAGTAAAAGTATCTAACACTTTCACCACTGGGTTAATCGGAAGAATGCTACCTCATAGTTAAAGTAAGGAACAGCGGGGGAAAAAAAACCCTCTCTGTTTTATGTCACCTTTAGGCTTTCCCAACCCTGAAGCTTGTGAAAGGAGAGCACTTCAGTCTTCAAGAAACTTAAGATCAGCCCTCACAGCTGCCTTTAACTTGAATCCAGCTGCAAATAGCTCTCCAGGGGACACTTGGCAGCCTGGGATCATCGGCCGGCCTGGTCTGTCACCTTTCTTAGCTGTCACAGGGGCACAGCACATGCTCAGATAGTCCATGCACAAAAAATGCTCAACTCCCCTTTAAGCCACGGGTATTTGTTGTAAGCCACAGAGTCAGCAGCCTGCAGCTGGAACAGAGAGAATATTGTGATAATTCTTCCATATTCCCTCAGAGAGGTAAGAGCAGCTTAAATCAGTCTTAACTTGTATAAAGGTCTTGAAGATCCTTAAATGAAAGGTGCAAAACAGCCTGGAAGAGTTACTAACTATGTTTAAGCCATCCGATAATTACCAGTGCAGTATGAAGAGAGTAAGTCAAAACAGTAAATTCAGGGAGAACGTGACACTATCTGCAGCTTGATCTATTATTAAATACAGTAGTATATTAGACGCAGTGCTTGTATAGCTACATTGCTGGGAGCCACCCATAGGAATACCTAGAAATCTGAAAGACACATGGGAGGAAAAAACTTTTTCTTTGATTGATTGTTATTTTCTGTATAGGCCATTCCTTTCCTTCAGAAACCACTTACACACAAATGGAAGGGACAAAAGTCAGGCAAGTAAGAAGGAAATAGGTCTGCATAAAATCACCACCAAGTATTGGTGGATTTACAGGCAGGTAAAGAATTTGAAATACCTGTAAATATTTAAATTTGTATCAGTATGTTTTAAAACTAAAGTTTCCTCCCTTGTACACAGCGTTTCTTGCCAAGATGCATGTGCAGTATACAGCCAAGGCACTGAAGATGCTTGGAGCTATTTCCATAGCAACAGACTGTGGTGAGGTAATGCACCTGAGATACTAATGACCTCAGCATGGAGTCTGGATGCTCACAGATAAATGAAATGAGATGGCTGAAAATTTTCACATTTCAGTGGGTTTTTTAATGAGCAGGAGAATAAACCCATAACAAAAATTTCCAGATAAAATACTTTCTCCCTGGTATCACCCCGTAGGGCATATATTCTTGTTAAAATTAAAAAACAAAACAAAACAAAACAAAAAACACACACAAAAAAAACCCACCACCAAAAAAAACCCCACCAAAAAAAAAAACCAACAAAAAACCAAACAAAAAAACCACACAAAAAACCCAAAAAAAACCCCCACCCACCAAAGCAAAAACCATTCACGTATCTTCATGAAAAGCAAAGCTGACGCAAGCAGATTGTTTGCCTCTTTTTGTGCTTCTGCACGTACAAATGCACCTACACTTCCTGACTGAACACATTTAAGTTCATAGAGAGCTCTTATTTACTTCAGCGGGTTTTAGCTTAGGACTACCATGAAGATCCAGTTTTCCTTCTGGCCCACCTTCCCTGCATCCTTCCCCCTAAGAAATTCCCCAGTTAGTTTTTGCCAATGGGAACAAGAACTACAAGAGTATCTTTAAATTTGTAACACTGATCTGCGATGGCATGGAAGGTGGCAGGCAACATTTAAATTTAACGTATTAAAAGTCCTACTATTTGAAATTTAATATATTAAAAATCCTACTATTTGAAACTGAAGAACTGTCTGCCAGGTCTCCCCATGGCTCTGAAGACAGTCTCCCAGCTCACTCCAGTACTGTCTGACTTCCCCCTGTCTGGCAGCGGAAGATGGGGACTGACCGAGGAGAAGGGGTAAAGCAAGGTCCCCTTTCACGTAGACCAGGGGATGCGAACCTGGCGTTCGGAAAATGCCTCCTTCGTAAGGCAGTGCTTGTCCTCACTTGCACCTTTATTCATGGGCCAGTTTGCCCATGCCGTGTAGGAGGCAGCTGTGGCTCAACCTGTAGCACAGGATGTCTTTGGCTCTCCGCTTTCAGCAAGCACAGGAGCTCAGCCCAAGCCCCTCCTAACTTTGTGCTTCTGCGTAAGCAAATAAACAGGGTGAACGAAGTTGCACTTTAAAACAGACTCGGACCTGCACTCGACATGTAAGGTAGACATGGCCAGCCCCATAAAATGTAAAAAAAGGAATGAAACCAACAGATAATGCCATAGGAGGCCTATTTTCTGGTGTATCAAGGAATAATTTTCTCTCAGCCCTTCCCTCTTGTAAGTTAAATCTTTTGCTGATTTCATCAAGATGTAATGATTGCCAAGAAATAAAAAATGTTTCTCATTTGTAGATCATCTTGTTATGATTGTCAGCTACATCACCAGCTCCTAAAGCTGTCCCTACCTCCAGGGCTCTATACAAGCGACTGCTGAAAGCCAGGATCTAACAAAGAGCAAGTAATTTTAACAAACCACCCTACAAACACTGAGAATATTAATTTAAATCCTGACTGCACCAAGCCAGTGGTTACATTACTGATGATTTATAGGAGAGAAGTTCACCCTGGGTTCCCACTGAATTCCATAATGAAATTATAAAACTAAAGTGTTCCCCCCTCACCAATTCAGTGCCAATGCCAGGGCAGTTGGCAGCAGGGATGTGGCCTGGCTCGCATGACTTGCTGGCCTGCAGAAGAGCTGGGCGGCTGGAAAGTTGTTTGAGGATACCTAAGGAGATCCAACAGCTGGGGAAAATGGATCCAAAAACTTGCAGGCAGGTTTGGCAGCAGGGGGTTGTCAGAAGAGGATCACTTGTAAGCAGCAGTGCCCATGCTTTGCAGAGGTGGCCATGTTCAGACAAGAGCTTCTCTTTCTAATCAGTTGGCTTTTTCTTTTTTTCTGATAAATTAAAATTAATACCAGGCAACCAATACTTTTTCTTCCTCTATAGCTGCCCTTGAAAATGCTTTGCATCAAGATATAGAAAAAGCTCTCATAAGTCGCAAGCAGATCTTTTCTAAAATACTCTTTCAAACAAATCACTTTACAAGTTATTAAACATTGTTAAGCCCCTTTTCAGCACCTCTTTGAAAGGAGGAAGGTACCTTCTCACTACAAGGAAACAGAATTATACTTAACATGGTCAAAACCACCAACACTGCTTCAATTTCTCAGTGAGTATCCTTCAGTAAAACTATCACACTTTCCATTTTGAAAAGGTCATTAACAGGTAATATAGTATTGATCAGAGGAAGCCAAGGTGGGAACCAGAATTTGCACTTTGGTACTTCTGATAATGCAGCTGCGATGGGATCCCACTCCATGTGCGCCATGGCAGTAGGTGACCCAGTCATTTGTGTCCAGGTTGTTATATCTGCATCTGAGGTTGTCTACCTTCAAAAGAGAAAATACAACCATGTAGCAAAATCCCTGCAATGGGGTGCAAATACCCCATACAGACATATGGCTGCTACTGCAGGTTAGCCAATTGCTGTGTTAAGTGAGCGCTGACCCTCTGGGCAGAGATTAAGTGAAGGGGGCTGAAGGGAGCAGAGCAACCAACAGACTTTTGGACCAGTCCTTCTTAGCAATGACTTAGGAGTCAATTCTCCTTGCCTATCTCATAGGCCAGGGTAGGCATATAGCTGCTAATTTTCAGCTGCCTGCTTACACTTCATTTGAAACTCCACCAAGCTTTGTTTTGGTTTTGTGCATGAGAAACCAGTCTGTGAAGCGGCAGATAAGTACTGCTGATGCTGAGAAATAAGTCAGTCTAAAGATAAATGCATGTGGCTGAGAAGCAGGAAAAAAAAAAAAAACCAACCACTTTGTAAGTGGCTTGAAAATTAAAATATACAAAAAATACTAGCTAATTCTTATCACGTCAGGAGCAGAGCACAGGCTTGCCCTGCCGCAGACATATCGCTCGCTCTGCAGGGGAAAACGATTTTCTGATGAGACAACTGGGTCAGTAGAAATGGAGTCCAGGCTTATCACTTCAGCAGTTCAAACACAAGTCAAGTTAGTGTTTAAACCCCAGGCTCTGACCCAAGGAACGTGAACAGATGCCATACTGAGACAAATCACAGATAAAACCATTTTTGCTGGCTTTATTTTTATTTTTTCAATCTTACTTTACCTGAATTTCCCCAGAGTTTGGTGCAAAAATTCAACAAAACAACCCAGTTTTAGTATGTGTCACAAATCTAAGCTTTTCCTCATGAATATTTATAAACTGTAAATTATAGTAATTTGCATTGTTCACTTCATGCCAAAAAAGCAAGTGTCACATTCCTTTCACTCAACTTACTTGATATTTCTATTGATGTTGATAGGTCTACCTGGGTTTGAAAGCAAACAGGATTTGGCTTCCATAGGTATATGCTTTCAGATAAGACTATATTGATAGAGCTCAATATTATAGCTTTACTCCAGAAAGACTCATGCTGAATATAGACAAGGAGAGGATAATACAACCTGGAACTGTCATTTACTGTAATTAAAAGTGCCCAATAATGTTTATGATCCTTTCCTCTTAGCAGCTGCTCCAAGATTCAATGTTAATTAAAAAAAAGCATATTTTGGAACAATGCTATTTTATTGCAATCCTCTTCATATTCCTGACCTTCACAAGAAGCTGAAGGCCATTTACTGGACTGAAAAAGGACAAATGGGTGTAACTCAACAGAAGAGCTAACTGCAGCGCAAAGAGAATGGGAGTACTCAGTCCCCAAAGTATGAGAGTGAAAGTCAAAGAGTCTATGAGCTAATCCACAGAAAAAGGCAAATCATAAAATTTGCCTCTGAATATTGGTTAAATTCTCATCTACATCATAGGACTATGGTTTGAAGATAGCTCATTCACCAGTTTGTTTTGGTTTGTTTTTTTTAATTACTTCATGAATCATTTCATCTGAAGCCATTTTACACCTATGCTGTGCCAACTTCTAAGGGAAGTCAGAGTAGAGTCCCCAGAGACCACTCTCATCTCCTTGAGATTTCCAGTGCTTTGTCACAATGAAATCAGAAATACACAGAGTATTCTGTGGCTTGAGGCATTTGGTATTTTCATTTCCGGGATGAGGGATTTATGCAAATTTGTATACATTAACAGAGAACTTTGAAGCTTCTAAGATGTCCTTTCACCGCCGAAGGGTTGATGGGAATTTAGCATTTTCATTCAGTGACTTTCCCTTTCCTGTGTAAAACATGATTTTCTCTCTCGCAAAATTTTGTTTTGTGGAAATTACTATTAAAATCACAGCCTTAAATAATAATAAAGCCTGTTGTCACACTCCTGTTGGTATCGTCAGTTTAAACCACAATTGCTCTCCGGGTGAACTTCTGAGCACAGAGCCCATCATGCCGAACACAGTGCTGTTACCTGAGGGATGTTGCTTTTGGCCCTCTGTGGCTGTGTGCTTCATATAAAATGAGATTTGCAGAGGAGGAAATTAGACAGCCAGCTCCAATTGAATTGCCATGAGATTTGAGGACCCATTTCCCATAAACCTTGAAAGCTGTAGTCAGGATCATGCCCTGGCATGCAGGTAAATGAGAAAAGCTATTCTGACTGCTTCCTGCTGCCCGGTGGTGTGCAAATGTGCTGGTTTGCTGCAGACTCACAGCTCTCTCCTCACCCTGGAAGCCTAAACCATTTCACTTCTGGGGKTTTTTTTTCACCCAATTTTATTCTAAGTTGAACTGACAAACCTTTTCATGGTTAAAATTGGCTTTGGGCAATTGGTTACTGAATTAAGCTGCTTTTCTTCAGCCTATTTCTGTTCTGTAAAGCGTTTCTTCTACTTCACTTACCTCTTCCCTTTCAAGCAGCATTCAGATTTGTAGATTTGTCTTTTTCTGTCTTTTTTTTTTTTCTTTTTTTTTTTTKTYTTCCCCCCACGTGTAATACTTGCAATAATAGCGAGATAATCAGCCAGGGAAAATTTCTCCAGACAGAAAGCCAAAGAAAATTCCATAGTTTCTGTACACTTATGTGAATATCCAGTTTCTGTGAAGACAAAAAGATGGAAAATTGGTAAAGGTGGAGTGGAGAAGCTGGCTTTACCACGCCAGTTGGTCCTGATAGAGCCTGCTCCGCAGAGCTGCACTTGTGCTGTAAATGATGGATAATCGGGCAGACCAGAAGGGGACCAAACTAGTTAGAGGGGTGCACAACATCCATCTTTCAGTCTTGGAGACCATCTCCAACAGGCTTTAATCCTCTGCAGTACAGCTGAGGTATCGGGGAAATCTCACATCCAAGCTATGAGGGAAATGGGAAAGCTATTGACAAAGATGACATGTAGCATGCAGTTCCCATATGGATAACCTTATCCTACTGTGTATTATCTACCATGTATTCATTCAACAGTACAGATCGAACTCCACTCCTTCTCTCCACCCTCCATCGCTGCACTGCTCTGCAGTTTCTGGTGGGATCTTCCAGAGGATTTTTGGCTCCAAACCATGCTTAAATTCAAAAGAGCCCTGTTGTCTGGTAAAGAGACCACCAGACTGTTTAGTAAGCCAAACAGCAGACCAGAGCTAGCCAGCTTCCCTGCAATAGGTTAGTGACCTCCAAAAATGAACTGGAAAGAGGAAGGGAAATCCCACAATTAAATTATTTGCATGATTCAGGTGGATAAAATACTGAACGTGTGCTCCTCTGTAATGAGGTGTTAAGAAGATGCAAAGGGTGAGAAGATGAGAAGTTAATGCCTCCCTCTGTCATCCAAAATTTGAAGATGGTTGTGTTTGGATAGCAAGAAATGTACATTTGGTATCAGTAGGATGGTCACTGAATCTCCTTCCTTTACAAATGAAAACCAAAATGACAATTCCAGTAAAGAGCCAGTCTTACTATTTGCAAGACTTTTTAGATGAAGCCCAACTGGTCGAACTGGAAACAGTTTAAGAGATTTAACTGTGAACTCCATTTCTAAAAAAGAGTGTTTTCAGATCATGGTGTACTATTAACACGTTAAGTGTCTTTCTATATTCTATTAAGAAAAGCCCCAAACCTCTCAATATCTGTTAGAAGTACGATCTTGTTTCCAGTGCCTGGAGAAGCAGTAGGTAATTACAAAACAGACAGAATAGCTGGAGGAAGATAAGAAAAATCATTATGTCACACAACCTTGAATTAGGTTGATTGTATACTAAAAAGCTATAGTGTGAAGTCTTAACTCTAGTGAAGGCAACGGTAATGCTCCTACCAACTTCACTTGGGAAAAGTTTTATACAAAGGTTTACTTATTGAATGCTTGGGTCATCTTAAAGCATTTATAAAGGTTACAGTAGTTATTAATGAGGTGTCTAATTAAGGTTT
Organism: Phoebastria nigripes; assembly: GCA_035582835.1. NCBI lineage: Eukaryota > Metazoa > Chordata > Aves > Procellariiformes > Diomedeidae > Phoebastria > Phoebastria nigripes. The sequence goes on from JAYKAV010000655.1 coordinate 1,162,338, forward strand.
CTACGGTTCTATATAATCACTTCTAATTTACAGTACTATAGGAGAAATTGAGTCAAAATTATTATTTCCCCCCCCGGCCAAACATTAAAGTCCCGGGGGAGGGGGGAAGAGAAAAAAAAAAAAAAAGATACTTTTGTATCTATTCATGCATTAGATCTTTGTTTTGAAATTTGGAAGATGCACAAAATTTCAAGCCATGTCATGAAAATGACAAAGCAAAAGGTTAATTAGTCCCTTCCCTCCTTTCCTCTTTTGCAAATGTCTTAATGTCTCTCCTGTCTCACTTTTTGGAGGAATTTTCTCACTAGCTACACTTTTGTCACTTACAATTTTATGCCTAAAATATTTTTTTAGGACTTCAGGAAGCAGAGAGGGGCCAAAATCAGGGAACTGAAAAGACAGGCTGCAGTTCTGCTACTGTTAGAGAAGAAAATTAAAGTTGCTGATGTTTCATATATACATATATACCATGACCGACCCATGCAGTGACATGATGCAGTCCCTGACCCCGAGAGCACTCATTTCCCAATAGTAATAGCAGGAGTGAGCAGACAATCTTGCGATGGACACAAAGTACTTGATTCACCCCAAGAAAGTGCCCTCCAGGACAGAACTGCAGCATGTGTAGTTGGCATTACTTTCAGTGGTATCTTCAGTGTGGATAGGCAGCAGGATTTTGTCTCCAGAACTATGAATTTGGCAGCTTTCTTATGCAGAAAATTTAGTTAGGAATAAAGAATTTGCCATATGTTGATTCTTCCAGGCCAGTGAAAATGAGCCAGCTGCAGTTGTAAGAGGTGGTGTCTTCTAATTCTTCCTTCTTTATGTGGGTTCTTTAGCAAAATCTAGCTATCAGGTGGGAAAGGATGTACAAATAACTGGATGCAAAACTCATGTTCATCTTCCAGGTAGTCTCCAGATAACCCTGCAGTAATTACCCCTCACAATCAGGTAAATAATAGATTCCTGGGGGGATGGAACTTATACGCAACTTGTCATGTAAGCAGAGAATAATTAATTACACTCTTATTTACAGTTTGTCTGATAAAAGCATTAAACGGCAAGTAACTAGAAGAATTCCAAGGTGCTGAAATGTTTGCTCTCACCCACTCGACATGTAAACACAAGGGGGATGAAACAAATTTGACACTGATTTACCCTATGGCCCCTCACAGTGATGGGGCTTAGTTTTTGTAAAACAGGAATCAGATGCCTCTGTCCTGAAGCCGAAATCAAATTTTGTTGGCTCTCCACAAAGCAATAAAATGTTCTAAATACATCAGCAGTCTTAAAAGCCATGAAATTCCAATTATCTACTCTGAAGTCCTATAGGACCCCATACATTACTTAGATTATGAACTCAGATAYGTCCCTGATTCTTCTGAATTTTTTCAATTCAGCTAGTGTTACCGGTCCGTGGCTCTGCTTGTATTTACAAACCTCAGCACCTATACCAGGAGTAAATCAGGAGATTCTCACTAATTACAAACCCACTGATTTCTGAAGAAAGTGAGAAAAGAACTTTAAAGGGAAAAAAAAAGGGGAAAAAAAAAAAACCCCAAAGGGGCATAAAACAAGCAGAAAACAGTTACAATATTCATGCCATATACACTTGCACCCTGTTTAAAATTTCATTCTGGTAGAACCAGGACATCTGTCACAGGTCTCTTAATACCTCTCTGACAAGGTGAAGATATAGTCACATTAAGACCTCTGCACTTGCCAGCGAAACACGTAAGCTGTTCTTRCGCTTAGTACAAATGAGGGCCTAAGATTTCCAATTGCGGTCATAGAAGTAAAATAAAAAGCAGAAAGGCAGAAAAAAAGAGGAGTCTGCTTTTATTTGAACCATGAACATTTCCTTTGCATATTCTCTTCTGAATTAATTTCACTGCATTTTGATAGTGATCTTAACTCATCGAGTGAAAATAAATTGATGCCAAAAAAGTTACACTAATAGGAATAAACGGCTTTAAGGGACTGGAAAGTGGATATACAGCCTCTTTTATAGGTCACTACTTAATCCAGCTCCAAAGTCATTAGAGGGCAAATGTTGCTGCTTTCTTGTGGCAGTAGATAAGCCGGTCTGTGACCTGCAGCTACAAGGCTCATCCCTAAAAACCAGGGGGGCTGCAACATGAGCAGCGGCCTCAGCAGAGATGAAGGTGGGACCGGCAAGGGAAGTGTTTCAATTGCACGCGCTAAGGAAAAGTCCAGCTTTCACTAGTCAGGTAACTAACTAAAGCTATGTCTGCGTGGAGATGGAGTTATGGTCCGGGGCGGTGGCACAAGGCAGGAAGGAAATTCTGCCTTTCCATAGAAATGAGGCTTCAGTGTTGGTTACCCAGTTCTTGATTTTTTTTATGTTAACAAAGGGAAGAGCAACATAAGTGAGAAGGATTCCCATGGGCTAAATTACTATCAAGCTAAATTGAGTGACGGCTCTAGAAATTACAACCATCTGTAAGGTATGTATGCAGTACAGCAAACTCCCTCCTATAAACCCAGCGAGAAAAGCTACTTATTCTTTTCTCTAAAGTAGTGAGAGATTGGCAGGTGAAATGGAAATATTCACATGGGTATTAACCATTATCATTTACTGCTGCTATTATTCAGTTTTGGAGAGAGAAAAACCTTTCCTAGCCATCCAGTTTATTCAAGAAATATTTGTTTAAAATACTACTACCATAGGATTCAGGCATTACTTTATGAAATTTCACAGCTTACGGGTCTTGACATAAGTTTAATTATCAGGCAGTGTATGAGTTTTGGTTTGGTTTTTTTTTATACCTATACTATTTTATGTATACTTCTTACGCCGTGTTATGAATAATAGAAATACATACAGTAAGTACAACTTGTAATAAAAGTAATGTATTATTCTGATTTGAAAAGGAATAAGACACCTGATCTGAACCTGACACTGAATAAGACACTGAACCTGAATCTAGAGAATAAAATTGCCTGTGACAAAAAGAGATAGAAGAAATACAAATCTGTCCCATCCCCCAAACCAAAGCAACCAAACAATCCTATCCATATATTTTATTCATTGGCACAATCTGCTGACCCACTTCCCTGAAACCCAGGCACCTGAAGTAGGTGACTGCATCCAGGAGGATTTCTGCAAACCATATCTCCAGCCTTGGTTGTTTCAAAGAGCAGTCAAGTCCATATCATACTGCACTTCAAAGACTAATTTCAGCCTTTCAAAGGGTGCGTACAAATTTGTTTGAGTCTCAAAACTGTGTTTTGTAAAACAATAGCAACAATAACAAAGTCAGAGAAGAGGAAAAAAAAAAAAATATGTAGCCTGATGTGAACACAAATATTTTAGGAATGCTTATTACATTTAAAGAACACACAATAAACATGAACAAAAACCAAAAATAAAATAAATAAATTAAAAAAATATATATACCCAAACAACCAAAGAACCCTCCCAAAACTCCCACCTTTTTTCTTCTGTATAAAGGAACCACCACAACACCATGTTAGACCATGAGAATCAAGTAAAAATAAATAAATAAATAAATAAAACTACTAGATGGAACCCAGCAAGGAATATGAAGTGAAACAATGTAGTTTCACTGTGTACTGTTAGGAGCAGCTAAGTAAATACATGAATGAAAAAGAAAGCACTTTAAAGCTGATTTTACTTCTGGTGTTAACATTTCAACTTAGGAGGAGCGAGAAGGATGTTTTACAAATGAATCTTATATGAGTTAGAGTCATTTTTAATAAGCAGATTAAGCAGAGAAGGAACCAATGCTATTGTTTCTCCTTCAGCTTAACACGAGATCTCTGTGCCACTTCCTGCAGCGCCTTCCATGGATTGGATAACACCAATTAAAAGATTTCAGAGAAATCTAATTAATGGCTTGCCAAAATAAGTGAAATTTTCTTAGCTACTTGTATGGGGTTTAATACAAGAAGTAGGAGTCTACAGACAACGATACAATAACCAGCACAAACAATTTGGGAAACCTCTACATTTTGTGGAGATCCAAAAGCCGGAGGCTGATGGAGTAAATTACCTTATGACTGTACTCCAAGCCTTATGCATTTGTCTTGTGATACTGACAATCCAACGCAGGTTATGTTTTCTGTAGTCAGAGCTGACTAATCACATGGCTTTGTATGCTCTCTAAAAAATCAAGTTAGATTTTTTTGAGACATGTAATTAAAGATTTTAATGTTTTTGGAGAGAAGAAGGGAATCAAGTGTTTGACAAGAAGCCTCCTGTTTACTTCTAGATGAATAATGCAACACAGTTTGAACAGGTACATTATAACATATCCCAGATACGGGCTGTCAGCCTTGTTTTCTTCTGCATAAGAAAGCCTTGCTTTTGGGTGCATGAGATTAAAAGCTAATGATACAAAATGGACAATCTTTTTAACAGGTTAGACAAGCAACTCAAAGTTTGTATGCCAGTTCAGACTTTTTGGACATACAGTTTTACGTGATTCAAGGCAGTTTCTGCTACTAGCCAGAGAACTGTTCCTCTCATGCTTTTTCAGTATTTCTACATCTAATTGGAGAAGAAGTGCTCGTTGAAATGGAAACACAACCAAAAAATGTTGGCCAAACTCTGCTCTGCCTCTAAAAAATGAAATGGAAAGTCACTAACAAGTATTCCTTCATTTCATCCAGGCTTTCTTGGCTTAACCTGCAATATGTAAAAGGGAAAGAGGACTGACTTAGGTTTCAGCCACCATCACTAAGACTTCAGGGTGAAATCCTAACTCTGCAGAGGCAGCGGAAGTCAATTCTGGATTTAAAATATAGGGCTGATGCTTTAATATTCACCTCCCATTAATGTTCTTTTAAATCTCTTCCAGAGCTTTGAAAACCTTAGTCCAAATGACTTCATTCAAAACTGCTGAAATTACCTAGAAGCTTTCATGAACAAGAGGTACTGAAACTCCTCTGCTTTTTGCAGCATAAAATCATATGCAGCCCGAAAGGTGCATTTAAGAGATATGAACTTCAGTTACAACATCCAACGAGTCTAATGGGAGTTTCAAAATTATAGTGGAACCAGAGGCCAGGCAGGTTTCACTGTGATGCCTAATAAATATTACAGATAGAGCTTCTAATATCAGCTCTGAACTTTGTGCAAATCCTATGTCAGGTTTTGGCAGTGCTGTAGGCTGATACAGAACACAATCTTATATTTCCCCTTGTATTAAAGGGGCAGAAACAAAAACACCACCGGAGAAAAACCTGGCAGTGAGAAAATACTAACAACCCTTCTCCCCAGTAGCTAAAAGTTTTTTCTTGAATAATGAGGGGAAAATGAATGTACAATGTTTCCAGATATCTATCCTTCCAGCACCACGTACGAAACCCCTAGGAGCAATTGTGCTATTAATAAAGTTTAAAGCTGTTGTCAGTTCTCAAAATGTCGTGATTTTTTGAAGCACAAAAAACCTCAAAAGATCTTGCCATGCACTGCTAGATAAACTGTACTCCTCACTTCTCCACGTAATTTACAGAAAGCTTTTAAATGAAATTTCATTTGAATCTCAGTATTCAAGGATGCCAGGAAATTTCCAGCACTGTGTTTTATTTGGTCTATGTTGCCCCCAAATTCCTCTGCCTGTGCTGTCACGTGGGCAAGAAAGGCCAGCACAGGACAACCCAAGCCATAAGGGAAGGGACTCCTGGGCGCTGGGGGCTGGCTGGACCCCAGGGCAGTACAGAGCTGCTGCCAGAAAGCCTCGAGTTTCCTTGCTGGATTCATCTCACCCCCAGCTGAAACTATCCAAAATTGGGGCATCTGGTCTGAGCAAGTTGGATTCATGCTGTCTGGACAGAGATGACTGGGTCTGAAGGGTAAGTTATCACACCTTAGCACCTATATGAAACATCTGGGATGTATAATCCACTCCCCTCCACTGAGTATACAGCAAAATCTACAGCTCAGGCCCAGGCTATACACATCTTTTTAATGGTTAATGTGAGGCAAAACAAATCTCACCACAGACACAGGCCTCAGCTGCAATGGACAAGTCCCAGAAAGCAGTTTCTCCTTCTGTGAGGGGAGGACCCAACGCCAAGGCAGGCTGGTTATCCATTGCTCCCAGGCGCTCCTATTGCAAATGCAGCTGTACTCCATTGGCAAGCAATTTTAATACAGTTATGCTGCACAGTCCAATTCTGCTGCTGTTCCCTCATGGAAGCAGTCCCACTGAGTTTAACAGGATTACACGTGTGGAAGGGAGGTTTGGCCCCGTGCCCGCTAGCTACGGAGCCATGGAAACACCRGTTTCGGTGCAGGCTGCACCTCGGCTGCATACCCTGCGGCTTAAGCAGCTCTGCTGCTAACGGTAGCTGACCCGATTAGATTAAAACCCGTTTAGGCACAAGTACCTGAGATGGAATCACGTATCCCGATTGCTCTGCAGACCCATCCAGCCAAAGGGCTGCTGAGTAATTGCTACCAGCACAGGGGATCAGTCCCAGATCTTGCCTCCTTGCTTGAGTGTACTCTGTTCATTATGTCAGTGGTGCACTGGGTCAGGCTGATGCTTCCTTGGTTAACTCTCTACCGACACCACTTCTACAGTGCAGAAATTCCCCAAAAGCACGGTGCAGAAGCTGCTCAACCAGGGGAAGTGTGATCTGAGCCCACTGATGCCTACGGGAGCCTCCTCTTGAAATGAACAACTGGAAATGAATCCAGAGGAATTTAAATCTGAAGCTATGCCTCTTGTGCTGCATACGTAAGAGACCAGTTTCTTCTCTTTTTCTTTCAGTTTGTACAATCAGTATGGATTAAACAATCCAAAAGCATGATCCCGAGGATGTTAGGCTGGTCACTAATTTAGGGGACTACCAAGCAAGGAAGGATTATTTTATCTAATTAAGACAGAGTACAGTATTTAAGACAGAGCATTTGCATTAAAACAGACAATTCAGAATTATAAAGACTGTTGAGTCTGAAACTATGATTGTTAATCTCTGCTCACATAACAATGTTCTGCTGACACACATTGTAAATCACTTCCTTTTGCTTGCAGTAGATGAAGCCATCACTCAAAACGCTCAATTATAAATCTGAATACAATTTAAAAGGTGAACTTTCTTTAGTTTTACTAAGGGCAGAAGGGCAATGCTGATGGTGTAATACTGATGTTAATGCATTACTTACGACTGAAATTTAGCCTGTATTCAGTAATTCACTCATTCCTGTGATCAGAACAGGCAGTGGTTCGCTCTCCTGGATCCTATTCCCCTCTACAAGTGCATTAGGTGTGCCATGGGCAGGTTACCCAGCTCACCCAGTGTATATTTTTGAGGACACAAAGAGCAGCTTGGTCCCAAACACTCCGCAAACATGTTCCTTTCAGGGCCCCTCTTACACATCTATAAAATGTGTACATTAATCTGAGAATGATTTTTAGCAATTATCAATAAGCTGTCTCAAAAGGACATGTTAATCTATAATAAAAAATAACCAGAAAATAAAACTCAGTATCTTCATTTGTATATTAATGACAGGAAGATAAGATTTGTGGTTTACAAACGGCAGTTAAACACAGGTATGGAATCATTAAAATATAAAATAATGCATTATTAATTTTTGTTTTCCTATGGAGATAAGATAGACATTAGCAAGTACGTGAACACCAGTGCTAATACTCTCTACCCCTCTCAGCATCTTTAGGTGCCAGGATTTAATTATCCTTTGTCCCATGCTAATCTGCAGAGATGCTTCCACTTCAGCAGAATCTCCTATCTGTCTTTGTTGAAGTAAAAACCTAAAAAGAACCATTTCCAGTGCAGAACTGTAGTTTACCAAAATGCAGCCAAGCAAGGTTTTACAGTAGTAATTGGTTTGCTGACCAAGCGAATGCTTCCACTTCAGGTCACTTTATTTACTTAATAATAGCAGATCTTTTGAATGTGTTTCATCTCCAGACGCTTTTTCAACTGACAGCTGATGTATATCTAGAACAGTCTTACTTAGTGATAAATCATTTCTAGAAATGACCAGAAGAACTCCCATGGGTAAAATTGGTCTGGTCTTCATCAAAATTTCATCTATCCTTTACTGGCCGTCCTTATTCCCCGTTCACAAAGCCCATCTAGGAAATCTGTTACAGGACATGAAAGGCAGTAGTCCCAGCATGATCCCTTTAAAAATTTCAGGACAGGACTATAACACCCTACATTGATGCAGAACCCATTTTTCCCAATAGTGTTCCTCAGACTTCCCAAAAACAATTACATAAGACACACTGAAATATTTGCAAGATGAAACCTACCTGAAACTTTTATTTATATTAAAAAAACATGTTTACACCTGACTACTATTCATTTGAGGCAGGGGAGCCTCTCCATTTGCCTTTTTTTTTGTTTTTTTTTTTCCCCTCTTTTTTCTTTTTTCTCTCTTCCCCCCCCTCTTTTTTTACTAGCACTGATAATGACACATACATGACTCTCAGCAGTCTTCTGGGACAGAACACCCCGGGCCAGCGTGCATCGACACTGGCTAGCACCATTTCCACTGGCAAGGGACTTTGTGCATAGCTGAAAACACAAACCATATTTGACCAACCAGACTTTGAATTTAATGAAGACTCCAAGTACAGTTCCTACTCTTCTTGAAGAGAAACTCAAGAAAACTTCCTTCCAATGTGATCATTGAAGAGAGTAAATTCTCCAGCCCCAGTTCTGCCAGGTAGTTAAGGACATCCCCAGGCCTCAGGATGCGGGTCACTTTGACAAAGCCATGTGTTCCAGGTAAGGTGCAGCCTTACGGGCTTTGCTCAGATGAAGTCTATGCTTGCAAGTAGGCACTGGGATGAAAAGGCCCTTACCTGTGGCCCACTCCCACCACCTTTATAGGTGGAAATATAGTGGAAAAACTGACATCGATTTCAGTGGAAGCAAGCTACTGCCTTGCTGGTCCACCTGTAATTATGTTAGTGTGTGGGATTAAGGAAACCAAACTACTGGACTTGTACAGAAACACACGTGCAGATACTTCTGAAGGCATTTGCAGTGCTTCCTAACGCATTCAGAAGTATAAAGGCGACACTTTCCTCTTAACTCTGTAAGTTATCCTGTACGTGCGCAGCAATCTCAGCACTCTGGGGAGGTTGGACCTACTGCTTATGCAAGGCTGCACAGCCTAGTAGTTCCTACAAGCAGCATCCAACCTGTTCTGGCTATCAGACATCCAGAAACTCAGGAAAATTTGTAAAGTCATGTAAATGTGCCTGGACAAAATTTCTGGAAGGAAGAAGAGGAAATATCTGCAAAGCCACGTGACTCTTGGCACCGCCACCTGAGGCTTGCTCGTTTGTCCCTACCATTGTGTCCCTGCTTCACCTCCACAGCTCAGCCCCTCTCTGCTGCTACATGACCCACATGCCATTCAACACTCTTCCAGAGCCACCAGTCCAGCTGCACCACCTGCTTGGGAACCCCACACACCAGCAAAGCCACAGGGTTGTTGTGCCATTAGCGGGACACCTGTCTTGAAGGGGTCCCACACCACCCCCAGCTGCAGCTTATAGAGGTCGTTCAGTTCCTTTTATATCAGAGYCTGTACCTAGCCACCAACTTTCCATCCACCGATTGGAGACCTCCCATGAAACTCTTTGAAGATAACCTTCACAAAACATGCTTTTGTGGTTTTAGTACATTATTTATTTGCTTTCAGAAATTGATGGAGTGACTGGTTTTCTAGCAAAAATTATAAAAACTTAAAACAGTGATATTCAAAAGCAAGGTCATATACCTTCCAGAGAAAGCATTCCTGTTTGTTAATAACGTGACCGATTAAATCCCAATATGTTGTGTGGGAGCACCACTGTTGTTAGTAATTGTGGGTTTAGAACTTAGGGAGGGCCTTGATATAAATCACATAGCCATAGCAATAGTCCTGGAAAAGCTATTTTATGGGCTATCAACCTGTCCTGGTGTAGAGGGGGACCAATTTATCTACCAGAAAGCTTGGAGTATGATTAATGGAAGGAATATATGTAATTCCRACAGACAAAAATACCCAAACAAACTTGCATTAAAAGCTTTCCAAGAAAAGGTGAAGGAAAGGGGGCGGGGGGAGAATAAAGATCAACTTTAAGCTCTTCACAAAGGCTTTGGAGCCCCCATCCTTCTAAGATTACAGTACAGTATTTTTAAGGCAGACAACCACATATTTCTAAGGGAAAAAGAATTTTTAGTTTGGAAAAAAAAAGTTGACCTATTTATATTTTACAGTAGTGTATCTATATCAAGGGTCTGCTATGTGTTGATTCTGTGCTGGTATCCCAGGGCCAGCTGGTGGTGGTATATGGCCAACTGGTGGTGATGTGTTGCCCAAAGAGGTTGTGGAGATATGCGCTTAGAGATATTCAAAAGCTGTCTGCACACAGTCCTGGGCAACCGGCTCTAGGCGGCCGTGCTTGAGCTGGGGTGTTGGACCAGATGACCTCCAGAGGTCCCTTCCAACCTCAACCATCTTGTGATTCTATGAACTGTAACCAGGACAAGGTTATGAACCCCTAGCACAGTTACAGCCAGCTGAGCTGAAAGTCACGGGGACTAATGTTGATTTTAGTTACATTTGGTAAAAATCAGTGTAACACCATTGCTTTAGATRAAGTTCATTTGAATTCACAGTGTAGGTGACTAAGCACAGTAATTGGCGCTTTTTTTCCTCGAGAAATATGATCTCTATTTGAATAGCAGCTATTTTCACTAAAATAGTCTTTTCATGTAATCATAGTCTTTTTGTGACTATTTAGCATTCCACTGGAAGTTAACTATTGAGCTGGGCTAAATAGCTGCAAATGGTGTGCGCAAAGAAGCCTTTTCTTTGACTGTTACAAAACGCAATCCAAAATGTTTACTGGAGAAATACAACTTCACATACAAGTGAAAAGCAAAATACTTGAGAAATGAGGTTACACGGTTTAGGTGAGGAGGGTGTGTTAGAGGCTGGGTGTGAGCCGAAGGGACTTGAGCAGGGTTAAGTGCGGGTGGAGAAGACTCAGGGCTGAGCATGGCAGAGGGAGATGACAGGTGAAACAGAAGGGCTGGAGAGGAAAGAGGCCGAGGAAACAATAGCGAGGGGACAAACACTAGAAAGGATAAATGCGAGAAATGGGCTAGTATTTTATTCTTTGAAAAATATGGATCTCAGACAGTTGCAACTATTTGCGAATAGCTGCAAATGGTTGTAAAAGTTACTGAATTTTCCTTGACTGACYGTCCCTGCCTCCATTTTTCTTTTATTTAAAGAGGGCTGAAAGCTTAGGATTAAAATGTTCTTTCTGGAGAATTGAAATATTTGCTGGGAAGTTTCTTAGGCTTCTGTCACAGCAAGAACTACGAAATAATTTTTGTCAGTCAATCCAAATGATTTATTTTGCATCTGAAACCTTCAGAATACCCAACCTCCACACTATTTTTTGCACAGCATTAATAAATAAAACACCCACACACTCTGCCCATTACTGTAAAAAAAAAAAAAAAAAAAAAAAAAAAAAATCTAGTATTTAATTCATGAGGGAGAAGAAAAGGAAAAGATTCTTTGTCTTTGCACTTTCCTAGGAATTTCTTCCAACTCTCCAACAAGATGCTGGCTCAAAGGTGCTCCTTCTCTCCCCCTCAAGTACTGAGCCTAGTTTCACAAACTGAAATCCAGATTAGCCTGCAGCTTATCCATGTATAAGCTCCCCACCACCATTTTAGGTACCAGTCAGCACTCTGTTATGACGATGTGATAATGTGAATGGTAACGTAAGCCCTCAGAAAACATCTGTGCTGAGGTACCATAGCAATCCCTCTGTGGCTTGTACCAGTTGTGTATCAGAGAGGGATGCACTAGCACAGTCCAGTTGCACTGCGGAGGAGGACACAGTGTCTGCTTCCTTTCTTTCGGGATACAAATGACCTCARAGGGAAAGGACCAGCTGAAAGCACGGTGTTGCTGCCTTCTCCCCAGCCAGCAATGCTGCCTTTCTCTGAAAACGGGAAGATACAGCACCCTTCTCCAGCGCAGAGCTGCAGGGATGGAGGAGCACTGTTAGCAAGGCAATGCGCTAACATTGTGTTAGCAAGTCTGGCTGACCACCTGCCTCCGCGAGCCCTGGCACGACTAACAGGCAGGCAAGAGCAGCTGGATCCTCCCCAACGCCGGGGCAGGTCCCAGCCACTACCCTCCTATGCCTCGCCACGAAGCCACCCTTGTGCTGCAGCTGTACACACTGACAGCCAGCATCAGCGGGCAACTCCTGACATGTAATGGGGGGAGCTACAAAGCCAGGTGAGTTATTCTGCCCTCTCTTCTCCTCCTACCTGAACTGCTGCAATAGGGACAGGATGGGACAGGGACACCAGCAGGTCGAGTCCTGCAGGAACTGTTTCTGGTCTCCCAGTGAGACCAGGCTGGCTGAAGGGATGGGGGAACAACCCAGGCCCCACTATGCCACTGTCATCCTCTGTTTCCACAGTCCCCATGCGACAGGCTACCAAAATCTGACTGCTCCTGTAGAAAACAGCATCCACAGAGACTCTTCTATCACTGTCACAAAACTGATTTTTTTTTTTTTAAATTAAAAACCGTATTTGTTTAATCCCTCGCAGTAAGAATAGCAATATTTAAATGTATGAGTTAGTGCTGGTCAGGGGACGCAAACATTCAGGGAGTATCTTTATCTTGCCTCTCACCAGAAATGATTTATAGTTTGATTTGACTGGTTACTTGACATAGCTCCTTTAACCATAACATCTTTCTGTTCCTTTAGTAGCAGAGATTTAGCATTTCAGGCTGAGTACATATGTTGGATAAGAACATAATCCTCAGCTCTGGGCATAGGAGTTCATGGTAAGAGGATGGCTCTGCATACAAATTGAAAGCACTGAGATGCAGAGAAGAAAAATACACTAAACCCTAATATGCATATTGTGAAGGCCTTCTGGCATCAGAAGAAATCATCAGTTATTTAATTTGACATCTTTAGAAACAGAGAGACTAGAGAAAAAAAAGGAGAGAAAGAGRGGGAAAAAAATGGATATGACCTTTAGTCTGACACTCCAAGTAAAGACTTTGGATAAATACTTGCAGAGAAGGAATATGTCGATATGCAAAGAGGAAAAGAGATAAATGAGACTAGACCATTTCAGTAGAGAAAAATCCCAGCGCTCCCATTCTACAGCCATTTCTGACAGCACAGAGATGGATTTATCAGGGGGCAGAAGGGGACACTCCCCTTCCTCTCTATTAGCCTTCTTAACATAGCACATGCATTCCTGGGTGCAGGATGCAGACACATCTCTGCAGTCCATCTGCTTCCCCTCATTCAGGTTGGGGCTCATCTCCTAATGCAAAAAGACTTTTCATTACCATTGCAAAAATTCACAGTGGGCATTCAGCAATTACCAGCCATCAGTCACATAGTGCTGTAGGAACAGGGGGTAGCATTTCAGCACAAAACCATAAAGGATCAATCCCAGGCATCATCTGACACCACTAGACTTTGTTCTTTAAACTTGTAAAAAAACACAAAGAAACAACACACTGTGGAAAACCAGAGTATATGTGAAACTCCTGTATCCACATGACATGCAACTGTCAGACAATCCCTGTTTTAATAATCTAGAAGCCTTCCAAATTATTAATATCAACTGAAATCATGCATTATGCATTTAAATTGTGTTGCAGGCAAGGGGCTCTGTGGCAGAGTCATTTCAGTTTGGAGCCCTTTCCCACATGCCCTGCAGCTCTGCTGGGTACAGCAGCATGTGAAGCGGATCGCAAGGTCTCCTCCTTCACACCACCCTCCCTGCGCAGCGGTGGCCAGAGAGTTCAGCATAGCTAAATCTAGCTTTGAAAAGAGTTGGGATTAGAGAACCAAACTTTTTGAACCCACAGTCTGAGCACAACTGATCCGCCCTAGGCCATGCATGACATCTCGAAATCCCGTCTATCCGTTTCTTTTATGCTAAATATAAAGAAGCGCAGAGGTTTTTCCTTTTTCTATAAACTCGTYTGGTTCTGTGTAAGCTCTGTTCTCCAGGATATCTTCACACTCTCTGCCGACACCTTTCACTTCACAAGTGGTAAGCACATTCTGCAGAATAGTCTTTCTTTCTTCCCAAAATAAATTAAATCTGGCATTGTAGGGTCTTCAGGGAAAAAGCATCATTTTGCTTCTCTAACAGATGACATTATGAGATTTTTTTTTTTTTTTTTAAACTGTGAGGTATGCTTTTGTGTTATTCACTGGAAGATCTGACTTTTTAAGCTATAAGCAGAAGGCTTTTTTATGGTGATATTGTTTGGAAATCAGGATTCATGGAACAGAACTGGAAGAGGTAAGGGCCATAGAACAACAACCATCTTAGGGACTTTTCAAACTTGGGGGGGAGGTTTTTTTGTTTGGGTTTTGGGGTTTTTTTGTGGGGTTTTTTGTGGGTTTTTTTGTTTGATTTGGGAGAGGGTGATATTTTTTATTATTCTGTATCCTGTAGTTAAAAAAAAAGAAATCTGTATTCTAACACGGACAAGTAAACATCTGAAAGTATGAGCTAACATAATTTCAAGGCAAAATCTGTGAAAAAACTAATGTATCACCAAATTCATCCTCGCCTCCAACATTATAAATCATTAGTAATAAAATGCTAGTATGATGCGGAGTCAGGCAGCAGAAGCTGTAATCACAGTCCAAAGTAACTGTTCCTTTGGAGCTCATTAAGTGTATTGAGTCCCTGTAATCTTCTATTGATTTTAGGAGCAGTGGTTCAGTTATCAATACAAAAAGCATAAGGGAAGTTTCCAGAAAGGATTCCACATATTCCCTTGAGACATGTATTTTTCCACCTTGATTTTTACAAGTTTCTCTAACTGGATGCAGTGATGACCGATTCCTCTTCTCCAGCGCTAAACCAGCCAGGACAGAGGCCAGCCCTGCCCCAACGTTTAATTCAGTTTGCTCACAAGTAGCCCCCGCGGTGAGGCTTTAACGGTTTCCTGCATGCCTAAGACCTAAGCTTGTAAAATACACGAAGACATGGTTCTCCTCCCAGAAATGTAACGCAGAAGGGGTGGGGCAGGGAGAGAAAAAAAAAAAAAAAATTCTCAATCAAAAAACCTTCTTGAGAAACGTGAACCTGTGAAACGAATGTGTGGTGATGGCAGATACCTGCCTGACTCTGCAGAAAGTTTAAGTGATAATTAAGGCACATTCTAACAATGGTAGCTCTAAGAATTTTATCTTTGATGTTATATTTAAAGCTTAAGCTCCAAGGAGCTGGTGAATGCAAGAAAACCAGCAGACTTCAGCAAAAAGCTTGTGACTGTAACCTAGAGTTTTAAATCCTACAAAGAAAGATAGCCTAAAATTATTTTTTTAAATGAATTTAAGGAAAACAAAACAAAACAAAAAACAGTCAGGTTAATAAGACAGTTTCATGCTTTTTTGAGTCCTAATTCACGATTTTTAAAAAGGTTTAATTGACTGTCATTCCTTTCCTGCAGGGCCCTAAGAGGTTGTACAGAGAGGTGGTGGAATCTCCATCCTCACAGATACTCATAACTCATCCGGACGTGGCCCTTAACCCCCGACCTACTTGGCCCTGCTTTGAGCCAAGGCTCAGACCAGATGGTCTCCACACGTCCCTTCCAGCCTAAATTACTGTATGACGCTAAACAGTTACACATTTCCCTGTATCCTCAGAGATGCGCAGAGTCCCTGCTCTATACTACAGCTATACTACTACACCATGTTGTTGACAACCAGGGGACAATTCTGAATCGCCTGCTTTCTCCACTGGCCTGTTGCAGTCTCTTGCTCCCCCCTTTCCCCACGTGCCGCAGTTGGGCATTGTGTCCTGTACACCCTCCCAGCTATGCAGTGGAGTGAGGAATATCAGCATTACTGTCAGCCAAAACCCAGCTAGAAGGATAAATGAGAAGATACCTATGATAGTCCAAGAAGTGGGCAGCAAAACACAAAGCTGCCCAGTGAAATCCAACCAGACCACATCCAGCTTATAACACCGTTGTGACTTTTGCCTCACCATTTTTGAAGAGAATCATTCCTTGCTTTTGACTTGCAGCCTTACCGCTGCATCTGCAGGCAGTCCAACGCAGCAGCCCTTGGCATTCCTCGCTCTAGCCAAGATAGCTTGCTGCAAGCCCAGTTCTGCTGTGTTGTTGAACCTCAATGCAATAAGTTATTACACTGGGAAATAAGCATGAGAAAATTTGACCCTTTCTTTCTAAGCACCATATAAGACCCATACACCTTACGGGACAGCAGACAAGTGCAGAGATGGTAAACTATCAGCTTAGAAAACTAAATCACATTATTCTAAACATTTAAATGGCAAGATTGATTCTTCCAGTTAAAACTAATGCTAATTCAGGTATCCACTAGCTCTCATGTGCTTTAATCATATAACCAGCACTCATAAGGGCAACAAATCCCTACCTCCAGAAAAAATAAAAGAAAAAAATATCTTTCGGTACATATTGACAATGAACAGTTGATCCTATACAACCATTACAAGATACCATGACTAAAAGCCAATCTCCAAACAGGTCACGTCTTTATTAAAGGTTAGCTACAGAAAGAAGAGGGATGCAGAAATAACCATGTACATAACTGGAAGAGACGAAGCCTGCAAGATATGCTCTGGCATGTTCCAAAATGCTTCTGTTTCTTTTCCATTTTATCTCCTAACCTCATAATGTTCACAAACTTATTTTAATTGTGTATGAAATAATATCACTTGCAACTATTCCAGTCACACCAGTCCTTCTGGTGAGGCCATAGGGAAGGCATTCTGGCTCTGCTCCAAGCCAAATGATCATGCACGGCATAACAGACATTCCAGAATTTGTTTCCTCCACCTGGACACTTACCGATATCCTGACTTGCTACTGTCCATCACCTGGTGTAGTAATGCCTACCAGGAAAAGCTGGTACCTAGATAGCTAAGCTGTTATGCCACCACATAAAAACCCCTTTGTCCCACCATCAAGCATGCTGTCTACCATAGCCAACTGGTCTCTGGCACGTTGCTTTGCAAAAAGGCTCCTGCAAAGTTTGGGTCACTGATGACAAAATATTAAAAGGAAAAACTAAATATCTTATTTTAAAAGAATATTTACAATATGCAGCAGATATGGATACAGATCCCATTTAAAGCTGTTGTGAACCACTGTAGTCAAACGGCCAAAACTCACTCTTTTTTTTTTTTTTTTAAACTTGCTGCTATTATTAACGTCTTTTGACTATTCACCCCTCTAATTCTCAAGTTTTAAACCAAACAGAAACATGTCCGTGCAGAAACAGACAGAGCTCAATTAACCAGACAGAGCTCAATTAATCTCCACAATTGCTCTGTGTGTACATCTAAGAGCACATCCAGTTTTTTTCTTCTTCGTGGAAGGAATTCAGAGGATTTGACTCCACCATGAGTTCCTCCAAGCAAAAGCAGCTTTGCTACTCAATATGTAACTTGGACTTGTTGCCAGCTCTTAATTTGGCTGTGCATTTGACCTTTAGAGAAAAATTATTTTGCAGGCAACTATCTTAAACTACTTCTCAAATTCTGGTTCCTTTCTGCATTTCAGACAAGCATGTGAATATATTTTGAACTGGTATTTCCATTTGTGTGATCACAGATATGGAAGTCTACTGTTCTGTAGTTAACTGGAACAGTGCAAGTGAAAGAGTCTAGGAAATAATGGCTGTGTTCAGATCGCACCTGAGCAGAGCAGGATGAGAGTTTATGTTCTGAAATTCAAAGGCCCCAGATCATCATCGGGTTTTGGTATCGCTTTTGACTCAGCTAGCCTGTTAAAGAAGCAGGGACCACCTGTATTGTTCAGATCCATATACAAGTAAGTGTCTGGTATTGGTGTAGAATTTGGTTTCCATCCATCCATGTATCTGTGTTAATGCTGCAATGCCAGCAAAAGTAGCTATAGGTTGAAACGTACTTAAATCGGTACTCTTATTTGAACAGTCCCTGAAATATGCAAAGGAAGAGAAAGAGGAGACTGATGGCTCTGCCTGGAGAAAACCACCCTATTTTTTGCCTAGCGCTAGTTACATAACTTAAGTTTCCTGCAAAGAAGTTCCTCTTGTAAGAGCAGAAGCATTCAAGTGTGCTCCTATTACACTGGCTCCAGCAGCGGATTACAACACACCAATTCTTGCCAATACAGCTACTCCCTAAGCAAGAAAACCACTCAAAATTTATCCGATTCAGAGTTTCTTTAAGCTGTCAGACCCTCAGATTCCAAAAATCAAAACCATCCCGTGGCCTCCAGTTTGTGCTACTGACACTGTGGCGAGCCCAAGGTCACCAGCACGTCATGGTTAGCTCTGTGCTGCATGTCAAACTTCACGGCACCACCAGGCTGAGATCACAGGTCTTCCTGCTACAGCTTGATCCAAAGCCCATTTAAAGCAACATAAAGACTTCCATTGACTTCGTTTGGACTTTGGACCTGTTCCCAGAAGCACAGTAGACTCTCTGATAGCTCCCAGCATCCTAAGAATTAGAAGCAACCCGTCAGTTCTGGTTCCAGCTAACAGAGGTCGATGTTGCACATAAACAATGGGTGAGATGACAAAATTATTATCCATATTCATGGGGTGCCTCCATTTCAGTTAAATTCTGGTGACATCATATGGTATCACCATTCTGTAGTTTTCATGCTTTCCCACAATGCTGCTGAGGAAACCTGACAGGGCTTAGGTCAGAGCCTATGGAGCCTTGAGTTAGTTTTCAAAAAAAGATTTTAAAATAAAAAAGCATTTTTGGTTTAACACATTATTTTGTAACCCACTGAGAAGTAATTTTATACCAGAGATCATTTTGAAATACACTTAAGTATTCACTATGTATTCATTTATCTTTCAGAAAATGTCATAATTTTTCTTGTTGTATTTAATAACTGCTAGTTAATTATGTAAAATCCCATCCCATCTGCTTATTCCTTCACACAGTGAAATTAGAGGGCTTGATTCTACAGTCATTACTCACAGAAGGAGAGGCATTGATTTAATGGACTTCCCTGAAAAGGGATTACAGTATAGGATCCTCTGATATTGATTTTGTGACATCATAATCTTTTCCTCAGAAGCAGGCACTGATGACTCAAGATAATATCAGTGCAAGATTAGGCAGAGGCAGCCAACTTCGAGAGAGAAAATTATTAAAAAACAAACCTCCTAATTTACAGTAAGCAGACTGCAATAAAATATTAGCTATGTTCTCTGTTTTGAATAGAAGTTCTCTTTAGGGGGAAGAAAGAAAAAAAAAATCTGAGTGATGTTTCTCTCTCTCATCTCTTGCCCTGCTTACAGTTACTTTCACGAAACTATTGTGAGCTAGAGCATTTTTTGTAGGTTAACGGGTTCTCTTTGAAAGGATTCAAGTCACATTGATTATTAATTATTTTTTGATGTTTTAAACTGATGTAAATGTCCAGAAGCTCTGATGAGCAACATCCTGTAGAAATCAATACCGAATAAAAACAAAAGAAGCAAACAACAACAACATAACAAAAAAACCCCTCTGCTCAGCTCCTGGGGGAAGAAATTGTGACTTACATCTGTTTGGAAGGTATACCGCCCCTTGGAGAATACCAGCAACTGGCATATATGATAATAATTTCTCAGTTATCTAGAGCATCCTTATTTTGATGTGTCTATCTTTCAGACTTCAGGCAGAGTCTGCAGATATTTTGCATACAGAACAAAGCTAGGCACAGCAGTGCTAAGCAAATAATAAATAAATTAATTTCATTGCTGTTGGAAAATGTTCATTTTTTTCTTAAATCCGCCTTGCAGTACTTTGGGAAAACACTAATTAGCATTCTTTCTGTGGAATTTTTTCCACCAATTCTCTCTACTGTTCTTCACCATATTTTAATGGGGTGTTGGGGGTTTTTTGGTTTGTTTTTTTCTTACTCAAGTTTAAAATTTCTTTGCTGTTTGTAAGTGGAATGCGAACTAGACCCTTCCTTCTCATTTGATAGGTCAACGAGGAGTAAAGACTTTCCATGTTAAAATGACTTCCATATTAAAATGACTTCCATATGAACAACAAGGAAATGATCCTGAAAAGCTGTGGTGCAGATAACAGACACGTGCCAAACAGCAGATTACACAACGGTAACAAGGCAATTGGGACAGTCTGTGGTCTGCTCTGGGGACTCCTCTCAGCCTTGAAGAACAGCCACTTCTTGGTTGATTCTAGGGATGTGTCAAGGAAATGATTGAAAGCTCTTAAAATTGAAGGAGTTGCTGATCTGATCGACAACTTAATGACTGGGACCTACGTCTCTTATCCCAAAGACTTGGCCTTTGCATTATGTAGTTGTAAGTCAACATAACTAAATTGGGCACCTACAGGTTTATAGCACACAAAGGAGCTACAGTTGTTCAAACCCTTCTGACACGACTAGAAGATCCATGCCTCAACCTCCTAAAGAGCACCGAGGCCCAATCATTTCAAAATCACAGCTGTTAGATTGACAGGCAACATTATCTGTTTTTCCCAAAGTACTTAAAAAGAACCTCCAAGAGGTTCATATCTACCAAACAGTTGCCTCTGGCTGACATAGAACAGCACAGAGTTGTTGACTTCTGTTATCTCCATTCAGCTCCTCTGAAGGGCTCAATCCCTGTGCTTAAATATCCCACTCGAATTTTTCCATCCCCAACATGATGTTTTCTACCCATTCACAGTGCCTATCCCACATATTCTCTTCTCGTATCCATGCTGCCACCTCAAGATCAGCATACTGAAAGCTGAGTGTATTAATTCCCTTAAAAACATATCTCCAGATAGCTATCTTCCCTGTTACTATCAGCTGTGTCACCAACTTTCCCATCACCGATGCTTACTGTAAAGCATTTCTTCTCTAAATATAGGCACATAACAGAAGAGAAAATGCAAAGATAACCATAGTAATTTGAGCACAGCACATACTACTTTTGCTCCGGTACAATGTGCTATCTTTATGGCGAGCCAGACATAATGCATATCATTTTATTTCTGGAACTCCTTCATTTAAAAGCCACTGTAATTTCCTAGCATAAGAATGAAGGAGTTCCAGAAATGAAATGCATCACGTTTGGCTTACCGTAAAGACTGCAGACTTCTTCCTTACTAGCTCCCTTCACTAGCTGTATTCATTCAAGATTACACAGTGCTATGAAAAGCAAGGTAACTTTTTCTGTTTCAAGTATCTCCCATTCTCTATTCATGTTACATGTGCACGTGGCAGCTAGTATGTGTTGCCACATTTCTTCCATAAAGATTTTCCTCTTTTCAACTATACATTGATAGAAGCCTAATAAAAAAAAAGTTAAAATAGTTTTTGTGTGCAGAACATATTTAATAAGCCATTCTCTTAATTTTCTTAGTAGACTCCTAGGTACTAAACTCTGTGTAAAGATTTTTATTTTAAACCGTTTTTCACGTTCATCAAAATTTGATTTTTTTCTTTACATTGCAACCAATTACATTTTGCTACAAGAATAGAATCTTTAAAATCTTGAGTAACGAAAAAGTAATCACTAATTTACTAGAAGATAAGAGTGCTCAGGATGACAAAAATGGTACATACTTCTCCAATGGAAAAGGCAAATAATTTTAAAGAACACTTAAAACCAAAGTTAACTCCAAGCCTTTTAAGTTGTTCAGCAAAAAGACCTGTTTTCAAAGCTTTATTTTTTGACATTTATTGTCCTGACCCATATGCCTAAGTAAAAAAAGCTCTCTTCTCCAGAGCTGAGACTGTCTAGTAAAATAAATCTCCAGATGGATTTACACAAGACTTTGTTCAGTTTAACATTCATTCTGAAGCTCTGTAAGGTCATTTCATGATCTGCCTGGATTGCTCTGTGCGGTGACATCAGAAATGCAGAGATCAGTGGGCTTCTCAAGTTCAGTCAGCACACTCTCTGTGAGCCCTTTAATGAATTGCCACAGGATCGCCACAGGTAAGTCTTTATTCAGCATGGTCCCTGTCTTAACCCAAATGAGGGATCACCCTTGAGTGAAGCTTCTGACTGAGGTGATACAACCTAGAAATTGCCTTATTGACCTCGTGCAATTTGAAGCTGAGGCTCATAACYCCTGCAGGGATGAAAGATCTTTTCTCAATGGTCCACTATCATTTCACCACAATGAAATCAGAAATTTGCCAAAGAGTAATAGCAGAAAGGGTTTTGCAAGTGCCTACTACAGTTCCGTAAACATGAGTTGGCATCCAAGCATCCTCTTCATTAGCTTTGCCCTCTAGAATCACCCTGGTATAGAAATAATCCATGAAAATAATAAAATGAGAGAGAACATGACTTGTAGAAGTTTTGGGCTAAGGATGACCATTCATAATAAACTTTTCAAAAAAGAAAAGTGTATGCTTTTGCTGGGAGGGTGCTTTTCTCTCCCATACAGCCTGGATAGCCTCAGACTAGTGGTAGGCAGAAAAGTTCAGACTGTTTTACCTCAGTAGCTCCTCTGAGTCTGTCCCATCTTGAAGAAACCTTGCATTAGTTTTGCAAACAAAAATGAACTGGTAAGATAGGGATTTTTTTTTATTTTGATACTAGTAGGACATGGTCATGAGGAAAAAAACCAAGCAAACTTGTTTTCTCAGTAAGAGCTTCAGCCAGCATCTCTTAGAGAGAGAAGAGATGCTAAAAGGACTCCGTACTAAAATTCACATTAAGTGTCCATTTTTTTTTTCCAGCCAGGAGGAAACAGTGGTGAAGCACTGGGGCTCCCAGCTGTGAAATCAGCCTTTCTCTTAAAAAGGTTTCTCCCGCAGAAAGAGGCAGTGTCCTGATGGTATGGCTTTTGCTTCAGATTATTAACATTAGTTGCAGATATTCTTGAAAATTACACCAATAGAAACACATTTCATTTGTTGGGTAAGGTTGTGCTGAGTAAAGTCTTACAGAATCTAAATCTCTTTGAATGCTTTGGTCCCTGTAAACCTGAATTTAGACTTCACTATGACACCAAACTCCATAAACTGATGTAGTAGTGGACAAAAATCTACCCTGCTAGACATAAAAAGTTGTCCTCACTAAGAGAAAGAAAGAGGGTGTTGCTGCTTTATATGCAGAGCCTGAAGAGCATATAAGACTGATATACAAAGACCTCAGCCTCCTGGAAATAAGAGATGCATTTTTTTATTTGTATTTGTAGACAATTTTCCTGAAGAGTGTCATCCCTCCTATTTACTCCATACATGGAACTACTGTGACAACCAATTTTCTCGTCGTTTTCCTACTGAGAGCATTGGTCAGACCCTCTTGGAGGTGTAACAGATTGTAAATGATGTCCCAGCATCAGGTTTGGCATGTTTAAGATGCTTTTGTCCTCTACTTAAGCTCTACCTTGTCTGTCACAAATAATACAGCAAGGAAACATAAAATCACCCAGGTGCAAGCTACTAACAGCATGGGACATCTGACATATTGGTCACACAATCCAGGGCAGAACTTCAACTGTTCGAAGGTCAGTGTAGACATGACTAAGGGAAGGTTGCTGGATTGCAGTTAGAAAAGATGGGAAAGATAACATCAGTCACTAGGATCAGGGAACGTGTCTACTTTTTATTGTTCTTTATTTAGCTGAAGTACAGCTTTTCCTTTCAGCTGTGATCAGCCATGCCTTTGCCACACCAAAATGAGACAATTACAAAGCAAGCTGCTAAAGACTATGCCTTCCAGCCATTCAGACTGGAACACCAGAGAACGCAGACCCATTGCAAAATGGCAGTATACTAAGTAAGAGATTCCTACAGCAGAATGGTTGGAGGC
This sequence comes from Phoebastria nigripes, assembly GCA_035582835.1. Lineage (NCBI taxonomy): Eukaryota > Metazoa > Chordata > Aves > Procellariiformes > Diomedeidae > Phoebastria > Phoebastria nigripes. Next base: position 1,186,163 of record JAYKAV010000655.1, read on the forward strand.
TTTTCTGTGAAGCAAGACACAGCCCTGTTCCTTTCCCAAGTACTGTAAATCCATATTAATATCTGAGCTTGCTAGATATCTGCTAGTTTCTAAACTAGCCATCACATAAGAAAACCACTGAAGAAAGAGAATGATAAAGGTTCAAGATCACATTGCTGTATTTCCGAAAAAAGATTATGGTATTACCCTGGAACACAGAAAGCATTCACATTGCATTGTGAAAGAAGGAACTAAATATTACTAGCCCATGGGCAACAACATCAGGCACATGACATGCAGTGGGCAATATCCCTGTTTGATCTCCTTTTGTCACTGACCGTACCAACAACCTCAGACAACGTCAGGAGTTGGAACAAGTTGGCACTATTACTTTACACCATGAAATACTACAACTGAAAGAGAAGAGAAAATGCGCTTTGAGCAGTTTTATTACTGTGCAAAGTCTGCTGATGATTTTAAGAATTGCCAGATGGGCATCAAGGCCACATCAAGCAGATACAGCTTAGCAAGTGACATTTGGGCTGCTAACGCTGAAACAGCAAGCACGCAGACATCAGTTTTGCCCATCTTCAGATTCATCAGTTCAATGCTGCTGCTTTCTCAATGAGATTAACTTCCAGGTGAAACATCAATTTAATAACTTGAGGCTGGATAATTTAGTATTGTTTCAACAAGGTGGCAGAACTAAACAGCACAAAATTAGGGAAATGCCTTGTTTTGAAATTAGTTGTTTTCAATTATTTGTCACTGCAAAAAAATATGCAGACATTAAAGAAAACTCAGTGAATTTCAGGCCCAGGAAAATGGTCCTATTCCAGTGATCTGAAACAAGCACTGCTCTTTCTTTCCCAACTTCTTTCCTGTAACCTTTGAGTGTCCTCTGATGTCTCAGTTCTCCTCTTATTGTAGTGTCTAATAATAAAGTACAAGATAACTGATTACTGTAGACTTGCTATCCAACCAGTCATAATCCAGTCACACATGGTGTTACTGATGCACCTCTATTTTGAGCTACAGCTTTACCTTCTCTTACACTATAAAATTCTGCTAATGCTCATCAGCTTTCTTTGTCATTCCAGTCCTGGGTTTGTCTGAGTTTTATCTGCCTCAGAAGTGATGGTTGCTTTCCAACAGAATGAAAACYTGAGGCCTTGGCTACATTCAACCGTACCAAATTTCTTGAGATTTATTATTTATTTTACAAGTGTAGTATTTTAAAAAACTACCTATTTCCTGCCTTGCTTTACCACAGTAATTTTTGTCACAGTAGTGTTAGTAAAACAAACAAACAAAAACCAAAAAAACCCCCACACAAACAAAAAAACCCACCACCAAAACACCTTGATTTTTTAAAAAGCCAGGAGTCAGAGTAACATGAACTCTGTGATTGTGGGGTAAAACAGCTACTTAAAACTGTGTGCACTTCTACATTAGGGAACAAACTAGAACCTTCATCTTTCTGCTGGGCCATAAACATCCACAGTCTTACTTTCTTAAAAATAAAAATTTAAAGAAAAAAAATCAAAAACAAAACAAAAAACAAACAAACAAACAAAAAACCAAAAAAAACCCCCAAATTCCAAGGAACAAAATTTTGTCTGTATATTAGCATTTTATCTTGCATAAATGTATGTTTCAGCAGTTATGAAAATGAGACAGCTGACAGTTGACTACTATATGTGAACAGATGCTGTGAAAGCTTCCCTTTAAATAGTTCTGTCAATGCAATGTCAATTTTAGAAGTGACACCACTGCTGTTCTAGGACATGATCCTGCAAACTCTTACTCACACAGGGAGTCCTGCTGATTTCCATAGAACATTTACATTTATAAGACTCTGAAAGATCAGGTCCTTAGTTGCGGAGCTCTCCTTAACAGTGACTGACAAATATACAACAAAGTTTTTAGTAGTGTTCAACACTGTGCTTTAGGGTAATGACATTTATAGTCAGTGGTATTCGCCTAGACAGTACATACATTTTCTTCTAGAAGTTACACGAAGCATATTAAATATGCTTGAGAAACCATTAAAGGAGCAAAAGCGTAAAGATAAAAAACGTCATGTGAAACCAAGCTTGCAGTATTAAGCAGAACTTTGAAAAATTAATCTGCCACGAAGATAGGCTGAGCCTGAGCATAGCACGGTGCTGATCAGAACGCAGCGTTAAATTCTGCCACGATAAAACCGAGACGGTACATCACCCGCCCCTTGGTTAGCTCTGTTTTCACAACGGTTCTCTTGCGGGGGGGTGCATGAAAGATAAGAGACATTTAAGGGGGGAACACGGCCCGGCGGTGTCCGTTTCCCCGGAGCCGGCGCCGCAGCCGGGCGGGTGCCGGGGCCGGGGGTGCTGAAGGACAGCGCGGCGCCCCCGCCACGGCCCGGCCCGGCCCGGCGGGGCAATTACACCCCCGAAACGCCCCATTACCCCTCTCTCGGCACCCCCGCTGGGACCCGGGTAACTTTGGAGGAGGCGGAGGATGGGAGGAAGCGCCGCCGCAGCCTCCCCGGGCTGCTGGCACTTTCGGAGGGGATACGGGGGCGGGGGCACACCTCGCCGCGGGGCGCGGGGCACGGCGGAGCGGGCTGCCCGCCCGTCGGATCGCGCACCGCGGGGCGGCACCGCCCCCCACCCCCCCCCAAATCCACATGCAGATCCTGCGCGGCTGCCGGCGGGAGCACAAAGCGGGGACAGCCGGGGCTGAGCCCCTGCCTCCGCCGCCCCGCGGGAGAGGCGGAGCGGGCACAGCCACCTGGCCGTGCCCGGGCGCGCCGTCCCGCCGGGAAGGCACACAAAGGCGGCGCGGAGGGGGCTCGGTGCCCACGGGAGGTGGGGACCCGCACCCCTCCCCTTCCCCGGCACTTACCTTCAGCAACACAAAGAGCCAGAGGAGGCAGGAGCGGGCCCCCGGGGCCCCCCGCCGGCGGCGGCCGGGCATCGGGGGGGACGGCGGCCGCGGCCCGCGGGGGCGGCCGGGCAGGGGGGGCTGCTGCTCCTCTGCCCCCTGGCCCCCCGCCTCTGCCCCTCGCCTCCCTCCGCTCGGCTCCAAGCCGTGCCCGGCAATGGCGAATTGCGGCAGCATCAGGCGGCCGGCGGCGGCGCCGACCTCCCCGCCGAGCGGCGCATCCTGCCGCCCCCCGCCCCTTTTATTTGGGGTTTGCGGCGGGGAGGAGGAGGAGGAGGAGGAGAGGGAGGAGGAAGGGGAGGCGGCGGCGGCGGGGGGTGTCTCCCCTCCCAGGAGTTTGGGCGATCGCGCCGCTTGCTGCACGGGAAGGGGTGGGGAGAGCCGCTCGCCGGCTCCAGGAGCGCGGTCTCCTCGGCGGGAGCGGCCCCAGCCCCCGGCGGAAGACGAGGGCTGGGAGCCGACAGCCGCCGCCCTCGCTCCCCCCGCACCGCCGTACCCCGCCTCCCGGCTCTCGCTCTCCCAAGAGCATCTCCTCTCCGCGGGCAGGAAAAGCGAGGCGGCAGGCGAAAACGCATCTCTCCCCCCCCGCCCCCGCGCCACCACGCACAACAGTCCCTCCCCAACGTCGGTTTTCCTGCCTCCCTCCCCCGCCGCGATCAGGGGACAGAAATGCCGCGAAGACCCGGGGGAGGGGGCCCGGCTGGCGGAGCAGAGAAAGGACGGGGCCAGACCCTGCCCCGGGCAAGGCCGGCCCCGGACGGGGCTTTAGGCTTCTGCGGGAGGCGGCTGCTCCTTAGTTGCGGCTCTGTTTGGAGCTACAGCTCCCGGAGGTGTAGCCGGTACCCAGGTACCAGCAGCAGACACGGTGTTTGGAAACAACAGAGACTTCCTTACAGCTGTTCTCAGGAGGTAGAATAAAGTGTGTGGACAACTCTTCAGAGGTTCAAGGTACAAGCCTGCAAGGGATGGAGAAGAACTCATCCTGTCCCATGAGATGCTTAGGCCGAGTGATTAGAGGGGCACATGGAGAAACCTGAGGCCACGTCCTCTGTCGTGTCCTCCCCCACCCCGCAATTTGATCAGGGCCACCTCCAAACTTAAGGATAGGCAAGCTATTCATGTCCCCAGGAAAAAAGGGGGAAGGGGAACCAAAACAAAACCCCAAAACACCTATACATCCCCCCCCATTCGACCACTATGATGAAAATAGTCTTTCCAAAATGAGAAGACTACATCAGAATCTGGTTTGTCACCGGCCACACTCTCGCTCACACCAGTATGAATTAGGGTGCAYCCATCAGAGCTATTACCAATATCGATCTGAACAAAACAGGGTCTTAAGTGTAATAAGGCTGTGTCTGGGGCATTAAACTTCAGAGCAGCTTTGGATCTAGGTGCGGTTCCATTGCTTATAGTAATGGGCCACCACCTCGCTTTTCCTTAAAAAACTAAAATAGTGGCTGAAATTAGGTTCAGGGTTTGTTTTCAAATTTTCTAAGTCAGTCATTTAGGCAAGATGAACTTTACGACATTCTTGTGGGAACGTCCTTTAAACTGATCAATTACAAAGTTTTTTTCTAACAGTGTTACTAAATTAGACAATAATGAATCTGCATTTCAGAGCCCTGCCTGGCTTATACATGGCGTATTTCTGATTTTCATTTAATTTGGGCCTTCAGTCCACAAAAGCTTGATTTCAAAGTGGCCAAAGCCAGAGAGGGATGTGCTTATTTTGTACTGAGATGGGCCCTTGAGCAGTGATTTGCCACACTTGATGGGGATTAATCCTGAAAATGAAGGAGAAATTCAGGTCCTGTGTAGATACTGGCACAAAGCCCAAATTTAGAGCTCCAGAAGGCAAGTGCTATTCATATCGTCGTTTATAAGAAGCTGGGGACAGAAAAGACCTAGTCAATGCTACCAGTGAAGGACACTGGCCTCTCTTGGGTACCCATCACTCTGTTGGTGTTTGGAGCATTATCTGAAATTGGTATGCAAGGGGTTAACCGTAGCTAAATTTCCTTCAGTACACAGGTTTAGGATGAAGAGAGAGGTTATCTGAAAGACAGAGCAGTGAATTTTGTTAGGAAGTTAAGACTGTCATCAGTACTTGAGAGCTGTGGATTGAATTTTAGGCTAGGAACTTCTTGTTTACTAAGTAAATTAAATGGTAATAGTCAATGATTTTTGACATTAAGATTGTACTTTATGCAGTCTTCCTTCTCCAATATTCCACTCATTTACAATATTTAGATGTTAAAATGATGATGGCATAAACAAGACTAAACACTAAAGATACCTAAAAAGCAAAACCAATGTAAATATAGAATTCTAGTAGCATTTTAGTCTCAGAACAACACTATCTGAATCAAAGAGTTAAAGTGAATAATAGCTGAAAGAAGTGAGAAGTGTTTCTGGAATGAAACCTTCAGTAAAGGACTAAGATAGTAAAACATTCTGGTCTGGCTGCTGCAGCAAAGAAAAATGCCGCCAAAAGAAGGCAAGAATTGCGTCCGTTTTAAATTATGGGGGTCTAGTGATGCTCAAGCTTTTCAAAAAGTGCCAGTGCTTTGGAAGATTCAAATCTGCCAATAGAATCAAATCCTTCAGAAAATGATAATTAAGTCTTTTTAAAAAAAAAAAAAAAAAATTAAAAGAAAAAAAAAAAAGGCATTTTCTAGTTACTATTCAGGATTGTGTTAGACACAGACAGTAGAACAGTTCCTGCCAAGGAAAGCCTACACCCAAGTAGAGAAAGAAGGTATAATGTGAGCAAAGCTAACAAGCAAAGACTGGCATACTGGAGAGGTTGGCTCCAGGCTTTTTCAATGGGTGAAACCTGGAAAGTCATACAAAGCATTTCTTAAGAATGCAAGAAGGTAGGACGTGAAGGAGGAGCAAAAGAAGTTTCTTCTTGTCTGAATAGGAGGTGTGAAAACTAAATACAGACTGGAGAGAAGWGGAAAAAAAAGAAAAAAAGGAACTATGAAAACAAAGGCAACCTTACTTGTTTCTAGCATCTAAACAGTAAAAACAAGTCTATCAATAAACCAGCAAAGCTTTAAACATAACAAGACAATGAGATATCTTCCCTTTACTCATGGAAAAAGAAACAGGGCAATTTGTGAGTGTTTGCAAGTGGTCAGTTAGTGAAAGATATTGATACAAGRGTATTCCAGAAGCTCCAGAAGTCCTTCAAGCCCCTATCCACCGGTCAAAGGTACACTGACAGTCAAAAGGCTTCATAAGGGCTCTATAACCCATTACATCACTCCAGGAGGAAAGGAGGGAAGTATTCAGCAGCATACCTCACAAATTAATCTGGAATTTGGTTTATTTGAATGAAAAACACGCAAACATTTGAGAAAAATTTAAAAAAAAAAAAAAAAAAAAATCAGCAAAAAAGTGCTCAAATGGGGAACCCATTCTGGAGTCGAACATGGTTTTTCTGAATCAGATACTATGGTTTTGGTGATTTGACCTAAAACTTCCCCCCAACACACACACCTTTGCGTTCCAGAAATCTGAAAAACCCCTTCTTGGCACAGTAGAAGCTGAAACGTATTCCCAGTTACTAAGAAGGCCCTATAGCAAGGACTAAGTCAAAGCCCTGATCTTTGCATTTATGTAGCTCTGCAATACAAAGCAGCTAACTGAACAGGGAGTCCTTCACTCCACCAGCAAGTTTCCTTGACTCACATAAGACTGACGCTTGTGAATCCCTGCCATCTTTTCCCAGAATTTATCAAAGGTCATATGAGGCATTATGGCACGGATATACGTCCAGAGCATGTTGCATTATAAGCATTTCTCATTTTTCCCTAGAAATCTGTTCTAAGCATATACTTGGAAGGCATCCTAATTTTTCTTGGGCTATGATGTACACTGGGCTGCAGTGGTATCAGAGCAGGTTTAAGGGACTCTGGTTCTCTTTAAATCCACCTGGCAGAATTATGGTGAAGTGGAGAATTTGGAGCAGAGGGACCTGACAGCATGGTGCATAACAGGGTATTATGATACAGATGAAATTCCCAGAGTCCTGTCTGTGCTCACTAGATTTACTGTAAAATCTGGGGATGAATTATTTTGTGATGTGCAGTATGCAGGAACATGATAAAGATATTTCAAGGTATTATAGGATACAGATCACTAGACGACAAAAATCGTTAGAAGAAAATCCTCTTGTATTTTAAGAGCACCACCTACAAGCAGGACTCCACATCAAACACACTTTGTCAAGAGCTTCTCAGGTAGCTCATCAACTACTTGAAGGTTGTGCTAGTGACAACGCTAGAGCTTTACCTTTAATTTAATGACCTGATGAATTAAAACAATCATGGTTGCTTGTAATCATGCATTCTGTGATTTAATGAATGTAACATCCTAACGGAACCAGCATTAATTACCATAGATCACCCTAGATTATTAGAGAAAAATAAAAATCAAGATGTTTTGTGGTTTCAAATGCTTATAGAAGTGTTCCTGCTTGTAGCTTACATGGCTTAATTTCAGGTTTACAGTAAATTCTTCCCTTGCCCCTCAAAACCCCAGAGCAACACTCAGTCAGATCTACCAAGTTTGCCTGGCCTAGAGGGAAAAGCTTTATTCATTTATTCTTAGCTGCAGTATAAGCCCAGATTTATATGAAGCTCTACAGGCCTCAGCAAGTCTAGATAAATATGGCATGAAATGAGGTTTATTATATAAAAAAAAAAAAAAAAAAAAAAAGGACACTCTGTAAGTAGAAGTCCTAGTCCAGGAAGTTTTTGAAGCAAAGCTATTTTTCAGTGACAAATGTTTTTATGAAAAAAAAAAAGGGTGGATGCTTAGAATCATAGAATCATTAAGGTTGGAAAAGACCTCTAAGATCATCAAGTCCAACCGTCAAACCAACACCACCATGCCCACTAAACCATGTCCCTAAGCGCCTCATCTACACGTCTTTTAAATACTTCCAGGGATGGTGACTCCACCACCTCTCTGGGCAGCCTGTTCCAATGCTTAACCA